>PVIH01009956.1:0-78785 GCA_004025045.1 Sigmodon hispidus | reverse complement strand
TTTTTTTTTTTTTTTTTTTTTTTTTTTTTTTTTTTTTTTTTTTTTTTTTTTTTTTTTTTTTTTTTTTTTTTTTTTTTTTTAAACTTTATTTATTATTTATTTATTTGCCTTGGTGTTTGCCTGGAACTGGAACTACAGACAGTTGTTAGCTGCCATGTGGGTGCTGGGAATCGAACCCGGGTCCTCTGGAAGAGCAGACGGTGCTCCCAACCACTGAGCCATCTCTCCAGCCCCGATGGCTGTAGTTTTAATTAATGTTTGAGAAGAGGTTTATATAAGCTGGGATTATAGGTGTGCATCATCATACTCCACTGTACAGTGAGGGCTGTGGGTTTTTTGTTTAAGACAGTTGACTGTGGTCCTAGGTGGCCTGAAATGAGGAAATTTGTCTGCTTCTGTTTTTTGAGTGTTAGGATTAAAGTGTGCATTACTACATCTGGCTGGCAGTGAGGGATTTTTTTTTAAGAGAGATTTATTCATACTTACTTGTATGTATGTATGTATATCAGTATGTTTGTGGGTGGGTACCCGTGGAGGCCATATGAGGGTGTCAGAGCCCTTGGAGCTGCGGTTAATAGGCATTTTTGAGACATCTGATGTGGGTTCAAGGAATTGAACTCTGGTCCTTTGGAGGAACAGCATGCTCTGAAGCACTAGTGTATCCATCTATCTAGCCCTTGACAATGAGAGTTAAAAAAAAAAAAAAAATTCTAGGTTGCCTGGACTGGAGCCCCAGTATCACAGAACAGAGAAAATGGGAGCTTAATCCAAATGGTTGTTCTAGAAATGGAGGCTCTGGAGAGGCCGGAGGAGGAGGGCACAAAGGAGACTGATATTTGAGATGAAAGAAGTCTCAGAGTCCTGCTAGAGGACAGCTGACAGGCCAGGGCAGGAAGGGCATGCTGTCACCTAAGAGGAAGTGTCTGCTGGCTATGTGTGGGCTGAGGTGCTGGCGCCGGACAGGTGGAGCTGTGCTAAGAATAATACCAGTGCTGATGAGGACCACGATGGGGTTGAGAGATGGCTCAGTGCTTGAGAGTGCTAGCTACTCTTCAGAGGACCTAGGTTCAAGTCCCAGCACCCACATGGCAGCTCACAACTGTAACTCCAGTTCCAGGGGATCTGACACCACACACAGAAATACATTCAGATAGAACACTAATGCACACAAACTACAAATAATTATATAGGGGCTGGAGAGATGGCTCAGCGGTTAAGGGCACCGTCTGCTCTTCCAGAGGACCCGGGTTCGATTCCCAGCACCCACATGGCAGCTAACAACTGTCTGTAGTTCCAGTTCCAGGCAAACACCAAGGCAAATAAGTAAATAAATAATAAAGTTTTAAAAAAAAAAACAATTATATAATCTTTAAAAAAAGAGAGGGAGAGAACCACAAACGAAGAAACTGCTTAAGAGTGTGGTGTGGACTGGCCCAAACACAGCCTTTGAATGATCAGGATCTAGGTGCCACAGCTTTAGGGTTTCAGGAAAGGTTCAAATTACAAAAAGAGAAACTGCTAAGAACTCCCAAAATTACCTTTCTAAAGCTTAAGCCCTTGCACAAACACAAGACCGTTCGTTGTGCATTGTCCGTGCTGTTGTGAAAAGGGTGTTGAGGAAAAACAGGAAGGAAAAGGTCAGGGACTGATCCTTTTTTACAGGAAGATACCCTCTCCCAGCCTCTTTATGGACGTAACCGAGGGCGGAAGGATCAGGAGAGGTGAAGAGTTGGCTGCCTTGGACGCCTGCCTCTGCCAGCTTAGTGGGAGGAAACATAGAGAACCGAGAAGAAATGCAGTCTCATGTTTGAATCCTTTCTGTCACCAGTTGGCATGGTGGCCTTGGGCAAGTTCCTTAGCTGTAAAATGGGAACAGCTGGAGACGAACGCTCCCTTTACAGTGGGTGATGGCAATAGGTGCTGTCACATGGCCCACCCCTCGTCGGGGGACGGAACGGCTAACGGATGGGTCCGAATCAGCGACCTAGGCTTAGGAACGCGGCTGCCTCTTCCCTCCAGGGGGTGGGGACAAGGTGGAGGGAGGGCTGCAAGAGGAGGAGGAGCTCGCTCCTTGTGACCCGCCCATACCAGTCTGGCCTGGAGCTGGGGGAACACGTCCTAGTCGCCTGCACCCGAACAGCCTGCCCTAGTGTCCTGGTTCTCCGACCCGGTCTCATCATGTCCCCGCGCCCCTTGCTCTGGCCACTCGGACTGCTGCTGCTGCTGCTGCTCAGTGGGGCGATGCGTCCGGTTGAGGCTGGGCCAGAAACCGAAAGTCCTGTCCGGACCCTCCAAGTGGAGACCCTGGTGAGGGCACTGTCGCGCCACCTCCCCATCCCGCCCCCATCCCCACCCCCGCCGCCCACGCCACCCTTCCAGGCCAGGGATCGTGGGGAGAGCACCTGTGAACCAAGCAAGAGGAGAGGAAGTGCTGGAACTGAGCTGGGGGAGAAGGTGCCGGGTCTCGATGGATGTAGTAACGGGGTCTTAGAAAGAGCAGCCTTGACCCTTGTGGTCTGGTCATAGGTACAGCCCCCTGAATCGTGTACGGAATCCGCTGCCATTGGGGACACGCTGCACATACACTACACGGTGAGGGGCCTGGGGGGCCGGGGCGTGGTCTGGGAGGGGGGCGGCGCCCAATGCAACACGTCAGCTTTGGCTTGGACACGTGGCAAGCTGAGCGAGAGAACCGAATGCCAGGGTCGGCTAGCACGTGGGGGTGTCCTCTCGTCTGCTTCTCTCTGCTCCCTGGTTTCCCGCCAGTTTCTCTCAAGCACTGGAAAATGAAGAGTGGCGAGATCTCCAAGAAGTGTCATCCCTTTGGGGCTTCCTGCTCCTTTTTGCCCCATGAGGGTGGGGGTGCGAGGGGGACACCGGATGCAAGGCTATTAGGAGGGTTGCTGCCATCCCAGAGTGTTTGTGGCCTGTCGGGCGGGAGGAAAGGTGGGGTTAGTTCTTGCTCTTTGTCTTCAGGGCAGCTTGGTAGATGGACGAATTATTGACACTTCCTTGACCAGAGATCCTCTGGTTATAGAACTTGGCCAAAAGCAGGTGATTCCAGGTATGTGACCTGTTCCTTTGCTCTCTTCCTAACCCTAACCCTAACCCTTGCCTTGCCTTAGATGCCTTGACCATCTAAGTTACGCTGGAAAAGCTCCCAGAATGAGAGCCTAAGGATCTTTGGCTACCTCGTGTTCAAATTCTCTTCTGTCCTACACATCACTGGGGGCTAAGAGTTTGGGGAGTGGGTAAAGGTCACACTTGACAGGGTCGATGGGGAGCCTTCGGTTTTCCTCTTGGGTGGTGTGGGGAATATTTTCCTCTTGGGTGATATGTAGTTTATGGTTCAGTTACATCTTCCTCCTAAAGGTCTGGAGCAGAGCCTTCTGGACATGTGTGTGGGGTGAGTATCCAGACAGGCAGGCCTGGCTACCCTTTGCCTGGGTGGAGACTTTCTCTGCCATCCTGCTTCTCCAGTAGGCAGGAGCTTGTAGAATAAAGGGCCCCTTTTCATACTGGAAAGGTGCAGGTCAGTAGAACCCCTGAGGGCATCCAAAGGTGGGGTCACCTCTCTGGCTGTCAGTTGGGAGGGGCGTGTGAGGTGTGAAGGATGATTGGTATCTTTGCTGGTTAACCTGTTAGGTAGGGAAAATCTTGTTTTGGCGGTACTGTCTGAGGTGGGAGGTGCTTCTGGCGCTGGGCAAGGCTGCCAGCTCACCTCCCTCCTGCCTGGGACTCTATTCCTTCCTTCAGAGAAAAGCGAAGAGCTGTCATTCCTTCTCATTTGGCCTACGGAAAGCGAGGCTACCCGCCGTCCATCCCAGGTAACTGAGTAGGTCTTTTCTCCCACCCATAAAAGCAGCGTCCTGAGTGGCACACTGTGCTCTGTCTAGAATTTGAGAAAATCCAGTTCAAATTTGAGGAAGGGAGTGGCTGGCCCTCTTCTTCTGGCCCACTCTTTATCTCCAATGGGGATTACAGACAACCTGTTAGGGCCACTTGGTCCTAACAGCTGGTGACTTTTGACACCTGCCTGAGCCACATGGGTCTTGCTGTTTACACTGCTTATCCTAGAGAGCTAAAGTAACCCAAAACAAACAAAAGAGCAACCTTTAGAGCCCTCACTTAGAGCTGGTAAGGAGATAACTCTGATGACGGATTCATAGAATTCATCTCCCCATGCTGCTGCTGATACCTGTTCTTAAGGGAGGAGATTGGACCGATTTCCCAAGATGGGTATCTCTATGCTATTAGGTAAAATGTGATCTATTCCAAAAAAAAAAGGGTGGAGGAACCAAGCAAAATCTCTCTCAACAAGTGGTCTTGGTGATGCACTCAGGAGGCAGAGGCAGGTGGATCTCTGTGAGGTCAAGGCCAGCCTGGTCTACAGAGTGAGACCCTGTCTCATAATAAAACACAGCAACCAAGAAAAAACAAACCTCTTAGCAAAACTCTCCCCATTTCCAGTGCTGAGTGTCTGCTTTTATTTGAGGCTGTCCGACTTCTGTCCACTTGCTTTCTTCTTTGAAAATCCGCTAAGAATTGTGTTGTGTGTGCTCATCAGCTGGTGGAATGTTTAAGGATATCTGCTTTTATTCCAGCTTTATAGCAAAATCCTATACATATGGCTGTTTAAAAATTGCGCCCGTTTGATACAGAGGATTCTCACACATGTAAATGCTCACTTATGGGGCAGACAGATGGAGATGGCTCATTGGTTAAGAGCACTGGCTGCTCTGGAGGACCCAGGTTCAGTTCCCAGAACCCACGTGGTGACTCAACACCATTTGTAACTTCAGTTCCTGGGGACCTGACACTCTTTACTCCAAGGGTACCAGGCATGCACATGGAACACACACTCATATGCATAAAGTACAAATAAACAAGTCTTTAAATAATTAAAAAAAATTAATGCTCACTTGTAAATCTGAAAGAAGTTGTGCTGTTTCCCATCCATAGATTTTTCTGTGCTACAAAGATCTGTCACTGATTCCAAACCATGCGCTTAGTTGTAGTTAAGGTCAATATGGGTGTTCTTAGCCTGCTCCTCACCCTCTCCTGCCTTTTCAAACCCCACATTTCAAATTGCCAGAATCGCGGGTATTTTCTGCAGCCTACCTTGATTTAATCCCAATTCAGAGCTCCAGATAAATCACAGCAATTCTACACCCCCGCCCCAGGCTCTCCAGTGGGATACTTCTAACCCCACCCCAGGCTCTCCAGTTGGATACTTCTAACCCCGCCCCTGCCCTCTGACTTTCCAGCCGATGCAGTGGTGCAGTATGATGTGGAGCTGATTGCATTGATTCGAGCCAACTACTGGCAAAAGCTGCTGAAGGGCATTTTGCCTCTGGTAGGCATGGCTATGGTGCCAGCACTCCTGGGTCTGATTGGCTATCACCTTTACAAAAAGGCCAGCAGACCCAAAGTCTCCAAAAAGAAGCTGAAAGAAGAGAAAAGAAACAAGAGCAAAAAGAAATAAATAAATATAAATAGCGATCTGTAACGAAACTGTATCCTTCACTTGATATAACTGCCCCCTCTTCTGTTTTTTACTTAGTGTGCGCCTGTGTGTGTGTGTGTGTGTAGGTGTAGGGGAGGGTTCCAGAGATTGAGCTGAGTTCATCCAACTTCAGAAACAAGTGTTTTACCTGTTGAGTCAACTCTGGTTCCTCCTTTTCTTCTGAGACATGGTCTTGCATTTGTAACTCAAGCTGGCCTCACACTCATGAGCCTCCTGCCTAGGCTACAATTATGGGAATGTACCAACACACCCTGCTCACTCAGTGCTTTGAGGCTGCTTTCTGGGGTAGAAAAAAGAGCATTGTGTAGCTGGATATTGCCTGTGGTTGAGTGGCTGGAGGCCTCGGAGCACACCTCTTCCTCTGGTCTGCTCTTGCTCTCCTATTTACCCTAGGAAACTGGTCTTGAATCTGCCTCTAGGTCCTTGGGGTATATATTTGGCTCCCATGGTGCCATGATGCTGAGGAGGGAGTATATTTCACCTCCTAGTAGGTATCTAGGCATTCTCTCCCTGGGACCAGAATGCTCCTTGCATCCTTGAATATGGCAAAGATAATCAAGATCTTACAAGGTTCAGGTGGTAGAATGCTTGTCTAGAATGCAAAACACCCTGAGGTCAGTCCACAGCACCAATAAAACTGATGTGGTAGTACACACGTGTAATCAGGAGGCAAGTAAATCAGAAGTTCAAGGTCATCCTCAGCTACATAGGGAGTTTGAGGCCTACATGAACCCCCCTCCCTTTAAAGGACTTTATAATTTTTTTGAAAGAATAATTTATTGGAGTGCAGAGATGGTTCAGTGGTTAAGAGCACTGGCTGCTCTTCTAGAGGACCTGAGTTCAATTTCCAGCAACCACATGGCAGCTAACAACTGTCTGTAACTCTAGCTTCAGGGGATCTGACAACCTTCACACACAAACACATGCAAGCAAAACACCAATGCACATAAAAATAAATCATGAAAAAGTTGTATTATTTAAAAACTAATAATTTACTGATTATACTGCATGGGATAGTAATAGTCAATGCTAGAGAGTACTGTCTGGATCCCCCATCTAAGTCTGCAATAGCAAAGCACTCAGGCTTCAAAAAGCAAGTCTCTGGGGTTTGGAAAGCGGTTCCTCCTTGGATCACAGGGTATGGGAGACAACGTGGGCTGCTTCGATGACGTTGTACGTGGTTGGGGGTCTTCTGTCGCCTGGCTGGGCAGGTGGGGACAGCTGGGGCAGGTTGCTTCTGTGGTTTACTATGAAGAGCGGGTTCAGTTGGCTGAGCACTTCGTCGCTCACTGAGATGCCGTCCAAGTACTGTTTGAGCATCTCCCGAAGCTTCCCACTGATATCCAGCAGCTGCCCTCGTCTGTGCTGCAGACTCAGCACCTCCAGTTTCACCTTGTTGTATCTTTTCCAGAAGTTCTCCATCCCCGAATAGTCCAGCATAATCTGAGAGTGATGTTAGAGGGCAGAGGTCACCTGATGGGACCCTTTAAGCAAACGCTGCTGGGCACGACCCGACCCTTTCTTTTTTTTTTAAAAAAAAAAAAAAAAAAAAAACTTTATTTATTCTACAGACAGTTGTTAGCTGCCATGTGGGTGCTGGGAATCGAACCCAGGTGCTCTGGAAGAGCAGACGGTGCTCTTAACCGCTGAGCCATCTCTCCAGCCCCGACCCGACCCTTTCTTTACCTTGGCAAGGTCCTCTGTGAGGTCCTCTGGGTTCTGCCTCTCCACCTCCTCCTGCTCCTGGGGAGTCAATACTGAGGAGTAGAAAGGAAGCACTTTCTCTTCCTCTGTTTCAAATTTCCTACATATTTCAGCAAGCTTAAGGATCTTTTCACCCTGTTGGGGGTATGAAGAGGTGTTTTAGGGGAAACAAGACAATTTCCCCGCTTGAGCCCAGGAAAACAGTTGAGTTAGCAGGAAGCCCATTTGATGGGGCTCCTGCCTTGTGCTAAGGCCATCCCAGCATTGCACATTCTCACCACAGACGCAGCTCATTGTTCTTTTTCTTCCTTTTTTTTTTTTTTCTGTTAAGAAAGGCATTTACTGGAGATGAGGAAACACACACACACACACACACACACACACACAACAGGCACAGGGAAACTTGGGAAGCTGGGAAGCCCTGTCCTTTCTGGAGGCCTTAAAGCTCTGAAGAACCGGGGCTGGAGAGATGGCTCAGCGGTTAAGAGCACCGTCTGCTCTTCCAGAGGACCCGGGTTCGATTCCCAGCACCCACATGGCAGCTAACAACTGTCTGTAGTTCCAGTTTCAGGCAAAACACCAAGGCAAATAAATAAATAAAAAAGCTCTAAAGAACCTTCTTTCCCTGCTCTAGGGTCGGTCAGTTTGAAGTCAGATAGGCTGGTTGATTGATTAGTCTGCAACTGTGTGCGACACATCCTGATCAGGCCTTGAACTTCATCGGCAGGGGGCCTGCTGGTGGGATACAAAAGCTGCCCAGGCTTTTCTCTCAAGTCAGGAGGTTGAGAAAGAAATGGCTTGAAAATTCACCACCTTTATGACCTCGCTGTGGCTCCTCTCCCTGTGTTGGTCCCTGTGTTGGTCTGCCTACATCATCCCCTGACTCCCATCTCAGGGTGTTTGGGGGTGATGACCACTGCTCTCTTAGCTGCTTCAAGCTGGCAAATCGCCGACACTGGATGTGAGCATAAGAGGAGGGTCTGTCTAAGGGGCAGACAATAAAATTTAACCAATGATAATGGTCGGGAGTATAAGACAGCCATTTGGTGACAGTGTATATCTTTGGATCTTGTCATATGCCTGACAAGTGACATCTTGATGAGTTGGTGTTCCTCAAAATAAATATGGAGATTAGATCTCAAAATGATACTGTCTTCAGAAGAAATCCAGAGACCAGGCCCCCAAAATGAAACAATACAGCCTAGGGATTGGTTGGATTTGTCTCTCTGCTAGTTAAAGAATTAAAAGGCAGGAAAATTTGAAAGAACAGCTGGGAACAGCAGGAAATCTCTAGTGCCACAGGCAGAATCAGCAGTTGGGGGACAGTGTTTGTTGGGGGTGAGGAAAGACTCATGCATCAGACACACAGAGAAAAGACCCTCTGCTGAAAAATCCCTATTCATTAAAAAAAAAAAAAAAAAAAAAACCTAACATGCTAACATGAACACCCATCCCATACCTCCCGAATCCCTTTTGCCCCAGCCAGCCAGGTTTCTTGGGTTTTGTTTCCATTACCTTCTCCACGATCTTTTTCAGGCCCTTGAGGGCGGCATTACTTTCCAGGGTGAGTTTGACTAAGTTCTCCTGAGACATTCCCCGAGCCTGCGCCTTTTGGGCCTTCAGTTTCCGAAGCTGTACATGGACCAGCTCCTTGTCATTGCGGATGCAATGGTTCTGCCATTCACCTTCACGGCTATGGGCGGTGATCTTCCCTTTCAAAGTACTTATGGCCTCCTACACGGACAAAGGGTAGATTGGAGTGTCTGTCGTCCTGGCCTAAGCAGTGAGAGACACAAAAGAATTTGGGAGAGAAGCAGATGGAACCCTGAAAAGTGTCTCCAGTTGAGCACTGACCTGCAGCTTCTGGATTTTTTTCATCTGCATTTCAATCTCCTTGGAGCTTTTCTCATCCTTCACCTTCAGAGTCTCAAAGGCGACTTTCCGGTCCTCTGTGGCATCAGTATAGTTTTTCAGTGCATCCTGGAATCTTCTCCACAGATCCTCCACGATGTTCTCCAGTTGTAGGCGAAGAAAGTGCTTCTCTTCTAAATTCTAGGAAATGTATTTGAAATACCAAACACTCAGAATTGCCCTGTTAGAGCCCATCCACTCTTGCCAGCAGCCTTGCCCACTCGAACTGTTTGGAGCGTTTCTGGGTGAATTATATTCAGAATACAGTGCATCATGACCTTGACAGGGAAGCATGTGGGTGGTCCCAATTCCAGGAAAATTATGCCAATTAGAAACAGGATGAAGAGTTGGGAGGTAGTGCCACATCTCTGTGAGTTCAAGGCCAGCTTGGTCTACAGGGCCAGTTCTAGGACAGGAAACAAAACCAACAAAACCCTTTCTTATAAAACAATAGCAAACTAAACCAACCAAATAAACAACAGAATGAGGCCCAGTGTTCCAAATCTCTTAACTTTCTTCTTTTCTTTTGGTTTTATGAGACAGGTTGCTCTGTGTAGTCTTGGCTCTCCTGGATCTCACACTGTAGACCAGCTGGCCTCCAACTCCAGAGAGACACACCTGCCCCTGCCTCCACAGCACTGGGATTAAAGGTGTGGGCCACCACCACCTAGCTCAAATCTCTTAGCTTTTTAAAGGGAGATTGATAGTTTGGATTTTCATTCGACTCTTCTCAAATTTCCCATGTAGGAAATTATTCAAATTGTAAAGTAAAACACTGGCTAAATTAAAAGCAAGTGTTGTGGATAGAGCTTGATAGAGGGCTTGTTTAGCACTGAATCAGGCTTGGGTGTAATGGTGCAGCCTGTTACCCGACTTGGAGGTGGTAGGGGGATCAGAAGTCTAATATAGAAGCAAAAAGTAGTTTCAGGTCATGCTCCACCATGTACGGAGTTCCAGATCAGCCTGGGCTAAGGAAGATGCCGTCTCAAAAGTAAGTTAATTGATTAATTAAAGTTAAGCCAAGAACTCTATACCCAATTCTGCATGTTGACTAGATTTGCAAACCCTATGATGGAAAGCATTATGGATCAAGTTTCTACTGATCTAGATTGTCCTGGACTGATCACAAACCAGCAGTGGAATTCAAACTGGTCATCTGGCAACTTTGGGCATTTGTTTCTTCATCTACAATTCAAAAGGACAAAGCCAGATGACCTCTGGGTTTTTTGTTGTTGGTCATGGTGGTGGGTTTTTTTATTTGGTTGTTTTGTTTGGTTTGGTTTTGGTTTTTGCCTTAAAATGCATTCTCATAATGTTTTAGAACAGTCCTGCCTCCCAGGCAGTTTTCACAAGATCACAAATAAGCACCGGGGACACCTAAGTGACAACAGACTTTATTGATGGTTGGCTATGGGGCTCTTATGCTGCTCTGTCTGATTGCCCTCAACAGTTTCTGTTGTGTTTCTCCAGATCCCATCCCTCCATTGTCCTTCCAAACCTTGTTTTTCAGATCATCCCACATGCTCTGGAACTCTAGCTTGCTTTCATATTCAGAGTCTATATAGTTCTGCTCCATGGCCATGAAGACATCCTGTAGGTAGTGAATTTCTTTCTCGTGCTGGTCAATGATTGTCTTCCTATTGGAGCATGTGGACCAAAAATAACAAAGAAACATGTAATGTAACTATGAATGGGCAGGTGTCCTGGCACACTCCTTTAGTCTTAGCACTTGGGAGACAGACAGAGGCAAATACTTGTGAGTTAGAGGGCAGCCTGGTCTACATAATGTGTTCCAAGGCAGCCAGTGATACACAGTGAGGCCCCATCTTAAAAAGCAAAACAAAACTATGATTGTACAAACTTTTAGGCATTGGCAGCGAGGGAGAGTTTTGGTTTGTCTTTTTTTTTTTCCAGAAAGGATGAATAAGAATATTTTAGAGCTGGGCAATGGCTCAATGGTTAAGAGCACTGACTGCTCTTCCGGAGACCCAGGGTTCAATTCCCAGCACCCACATGATGTCTCACAACCATCTGTAATGTGATCTGATGCCACCTTTTGGCCTTCAGGGAGACAAGCAGGCAAACAATCAAATACACAAAAACAAAACGTAAAAAAAGGATATTTTGATTTTTAAATAGGTAATTAATTCATATGATACAAAAACAAAAATCTAAGTTTGCAGTGAAATCTCTCTCATCCTTGTCTAGATGGATAGGATTTTGATAGTTGAAATTAAATTAGGAGATACAGACAGGGACCTGACAGGGGTCAAGGTAAGCTAAGGCTGTAGACTAAACCCAAATTCATTTACAAGGAACTCAGGACGCTCTCTGCCTGGGATTATGACTAGGAAGGAGAAGGATCCTTGGTGGCAGGGACAGGCTCTGTGAACTCCCCTGGGTCCAGTCTCTGGACTCTCCTGCCCCATACCTTTCTGTCTCAAACTCTTTGGTTAAGACTTCCAGCTCCATGTTGTAGTTTTCCTCCAGGAGGCCGAGACGTCGTCGTTGCAGGGTCAGGAGCTGGTCAACGTTGTGCAAGTGACTACGCAGAGCGTGGGCATACTGCTCCTCGGCTTCACTTAAGTCCTTAGCCAGAGACTGGGCAGGAGAAGAGAATGACCGTTCTGGATGAGTGGCATCCGGGAGAAAACAAGCATGGACTGGGGGGCGGGGGGAGTGGATCAGCTGGGTCCTCAGCACCCACAGCAGTCTGGTGTGGTGGCACTCTTGTAATCCTGGGTTTGTGTAAGTAGGGACAGAAGAGGTCCTAGGTCCCACTGACCGGCCAGCCTACGCTCACATGCACGCAGGCACGCAATCACACGGATTTAGCTCTCTGGTTAGGTGAATGGCACAAAGACATTTTCCTCTTATTTTCTAATGCTTTTGAGAATGTTGGCTCTTCCATCCAGTCTTTGAACATTAAGATTTACTTATTATTTGTGTGTATGTATGCATGCTTTTCTAAGTTTATGTTATGTTCACTGCAGGTGCCCCAAGAGGTCAGAGGAAGCCAGAGGCCCTCAGATTCCCTGGAATGAGAGCTCCAAGCAGTTGTGAGTTGCCTAATGCAGGCATTAGAACTGGAACCCAGGTCCTCTGAAAGAACTGTAAGAGCCATGTATCTCTCCAGCCCTTTCCATTTAGTCTTGATGCAAACCAAGAATGACCTCTAGAAGTGTGGGGCCATTGTAGCACACTCCTTTATTTCTACCACTCAGGAGGCAGAGACAAGTGGATATCTCTGAATTCAAGGCTAGCTTGGTCTACACTCGGAGTTCCAGGCCAGCCAGGGCTACATCGTGAGATGATGATGACGACGACGATGATTATTATTTAGCATTGGGAAGAGCTGGAGAGACGGTTCAGCAATTGGGAGTGCTGGCTGCTCTTCTAGAGGACTAGGGTTTGATTCCCAACACCTACAATAGTCTGTAACTCCACTTCCAGGGCATCCAATGCCATTTTTGTGAGCATTGCATGTATATGGTGCACTTAGCATATATGAAAATTGAAAAAAAAATTTGACAAAGAAGTGTGAAGTGCGTTTGTGGATCACAGACATTTACACCATTTATAAAACCAGGGATCCTGGGGCTGGAGAGATGGCTCAGCAGTTAAGAGCACTGACTGCTCTTCCGGAGGACCTGAGTTCAATTCCCAGCAACCACATGGCAGCTAACAACTGTCTGTAGTTCCAGTTCCAGGCAAAACACCAAGATAAATAAATAAAGTTTAAAAAACAAACAAACAAACAAAAAAACCAGGTATCCTTGGAGAATTGGATGTTTGAAGGCAGAAAATAACTTGAACCTAGTTTATCTTCTTATACTATTAGTAAGGTAGCCATGATGATGCATACCCATAATACCAGGGCACTGAGGCAGAAGCACTGCAAATTCTCTGGACTATGTAATGAGTTTGAAGCCTGCTTGGGTATTATCAAGGTGTGTGTGTGATGAGACAATGTCTCACTATATAGCTCTAGCTGGCTTAGACCTTACCGTGTAAACCAAGCTATCCTCCATCTCACAGAGATCTGCCTGCCTCTACCTCCCTAGTGTTAGGAGTAAAGGTGTGTGCTGCCGCCACAGGTAGCAAAATTATTTTCCAGGGTTAGGGATGTATCTCAGTGGTAGAATGTTTGCCTAGCATAGGTGAGGGCTAGGGTTCAATCCTCAAGCACAAAACAAAAAGCACGGAAGCTATCAAAGACCAATCCAGCCATGTCCGAGTGATTCAGGGCAAACAGGAAGTGGCTTCCTTGGCACACTATATTGCAAAGATGAATTACACTCCCATTCTATAACTTTCTGAAATGGGATTTTGTCATTGCTCTCCCTAAGGTGGCGTCTCATATGGATAGTGACACATACTTACAACCCCAGCATTAGGGAGGACGGCGGTTGGGAGCAGCTCCGCATACTTACAACCCCAGCATTAGGGAGGACGGCGGTTGGGAGCAGCTCCACATACTTACAATCCCAGCATTAGGGAGGACAGCGGTTGGGAGCAGCTCCGAAGCTAGAGAGACAGACGGCTTAGAGGTTGACAGCATTTGCTTCTTTCCCCAAGACCTGAGTTCAGTTTCCAGCATGGAAGTCAGGTGCCTCACACCTGCCTGCATCTCTAACCCCAAGGGATCTGACGCCCCCTTCTGGCCTCTGTGATCAATTGCACTCACATGCACATCCCCACACACAAGACACATAATTTAAACATAATATTGTTTAATAGATCTTGTGTTTGAAGCCAGTAGGACTTATCTCAAGAGATAGGCCAGAAAGAAAGGAAGCTGAGAGACCAAGAGGGAGAGAAGACGGAAAATTAATTTTTTTTTCACCTCCTTGAATTTGGGTGACCTCACGATAACTGGAATCAACAGAAGACAAAAATGTTACTGGGAACTGTGCTGGTTCCATACCCTGGCCTGGCAGCTTCCATTTCCTGCCTCTTGGAATGCCTGTTCCTGGGAATGCTTCCTCCAGGAACTGGGCCAGTGAGCTGTGAGAAACCCCGAGCAAGTGGACAGGACATGTGAATTCCAGTCAGCAGCTTAGCTGAGCTCCTGGCTGACCAATGAACTGAGGCTGGTCCCGTCAGCCGAGGAAACTGTACTCGGCAACTGACAGACTGACATCGCTGTTCTTGCTTGTGAAAGACAATTGCCATGGGGCTAAAGATGTGTTTGTGTAGCTTTCCTAGGGTAAAAGGGACAGATAACCATTGTCCCCAGAGAGATAGAGACAGACTAACGATTCTGCCAGAGTCCGCCGGGGTGGAAAAGTGAGTCTGTTGGGTTACTCACAGGAGCTGATGATGTCTGATAAAAGCTGCATCCTGAGCTCCACTCTTTGCTGCTCTGAGGGTCCCTTCTCCCAAGCAGTTGTTTCTGCTTATATAACCTTGGGGAGGAGACTTGTAAAGATTTATTTTTTTTTATTTTTATCTTTTGAGACAGGGTTTTTCTGTGTAGCTCTGGCTGTCCTGGAACTCACTCTGTAGACCAGACTGGTCACAGTCTCACAGAGATCCACCTGCCTCTGCCTCTGCCTCCTAGGTTCTAGGATTAAAGGCATGTACCACCACTGCCCAGCTAAACTTGGAAGGCTGAGGGAATAATATTGCCATGAATTTTAAGACCAGTCTGGATTCAGAAGAAAAGATGGGCAGGCTAGTGACTTACTTGACAAAGTTCCTGTCTCAGAACCCACATAAAGACCCAGGCCTGGTGGTTCACTTCTAACTGCACCGCCCACCGTGGGGGTGGGGTGCAGATAGCCACTCATTTGTGGCAGATACCAGAAGCTCATTGGCCATTCAGCCTACCCTAATTGATGAACTTCAGGTTTATTGAGACTGTCTTAAAAATAGAAAGAGCTCATTTTGGCAGCATATACTTCGGAACTGAAATAACACAGTAAAGATTAGCATGGAGAACATGCACATTTGTGAAATTGTTTGTTTGTTTGTTTTGGTTTTTGAGATGGTTCCACTACAATGTAGCCCTATCTAGCATGGAACTTGCTATGTAGACCAGGTTGGCCTCAAACTTAGATATCCTTCAGCATCTACTCTGATTAAAGGCATGTGACATCAGACCAGGTGATTTATTTTAAATGATTGTTTTAGATTTATTTTTTTCGTGAGTGTTGTCTGCATGCTATGTGTGTTTACTATGTGAGTGCCTGGTGTCTTGAAGGCCAGAAGAGGACATCAAATCTCCTGGAGTTACAAATAGCTGTGAGCCACCATGTGGGTACTGGGAACCTAATCCAGCTCTTCTACAAGAACATCAAATGCTCTTAACTGCTGAGCCATCGCTCCAGCCAAACTATACCATATCCTAAAACAAACAAAAATATGGACCATAATCAAGGAAAGACACTTGGTAGCAACCTCTAGCATGCATATACATATGTGCACACACAACACACACAACCAGGCCCAAACCCTTCCAGGGCTGGATGTGTGGCTTAGTGGTAAAACGCTTATCTAGCATGTAAAGTCCTTGGGTTTGCTCCTCAGCACTGAGAAAAAAAAAACCCTAGGGCTGGAGAGATGGTCAGGGGTTAAGAGCTCTCCCAGAGGATCCATCCTGTTCAATTCCCAGCACCCACATGGCAGCTCATAGCTCTCTGTAACTCCAGTTCCTGGGATCTGACACCCTCACACAGATATACAGACAGGCAAAACACCACCAGTGCACATAAAAAAGAATAAATAAGTCATTTTAAAATGAGAGAGGAGGGAAAAGGCCTTAATTAAATTGTAACTTCAAGAGGCTGGAGAGATGGCTTGGTGGTTAAGAGCACTATCTGCTCTTCCAGAGGACCTGGGTTCGATTCCCAGCACCCACATGCCAGCTAACAACTGTCTGTAGTTCCAGTTCCAGGCAAACACCAAGGCAAATAAATAAATAAAGTTTTTTTTTTTAAAAAAAAAAAAAAAAAGTTGTAACTTCAAGTGTGAAGCTGCCTGGGTCTTCAGAAACCCCACCCATCAAGGCTTAGACAGAAAGAACGGTGTGTCTTCCTTGGGAAGACGCTGACTTGGAGGTGGATATTTGCTGTTATTGTGGAGTTTTGTTTGAGAAGAAAAGACTAAAGAGGAATTGGCAAACAGGTGAAAGGTGGATTTAAAAAGGTTAAACAGTGTGACTTCGAATGTCTTTAATCCCAACACTTGGAGGCAGAGGCTGGTGGCTCTCTCTGGGTTTGATGCTAGCCTGGTCTACATAGTGAGTTCTAGGCTAGCAAGGGTCCTGGTGGGGGAGAGAGAGAGAGAGAGAGAGAGAGAGAGAGAGAGAGAGAGAGAGAGAGAGAGAGAGAGAGAGAGGAAGAAGAGGAGGAGGAGGAGAGACTGGAGCTCTCTCTTCTTTGGTACCAGCTGCCATCTCCTATGTGGTTTAGTGAAGCCTGAGATTAAAAAAAAATCCCAGCATGCTGGTGGATCTCTGTGAGTTAAAGGCTAGCCTGGTCTACAGAGTGACTTACAGGACAGCCAGGGCTACACAGGGAAACTGAGTCTCGGAAGATAGGGGTAGTAAAAAAAGGGTCAAAAAGAAAAATTCCTCCAGCGAGAGTCAGACCAATCTGTGAGAACTGAGCAGAAGTGAGTGCAGAGGCATCAGCGGGTCGCAGAGAAGGTTTGAGGTCCAGGCTCTGATGCCCAGCGTTGGATATGAGAGCATCGAGAAAACCAAGCACACAGGGCTCTGTAAGCTCCTGGTTCACAGCATCAAGGAACTTGAAGTGCTGTCCATGTCTAACAAATCTCACTGTGCTGAGACTGCTCATGTTTCCTCCAAGAATCCCAAAGCTGTTCTGGAAAGGGGAGCATGGTGGCCATCAAAAGTCACCATCAATCCCAAAGCTGGACGGTGAAGGTGAAGAGACGGCTCAAGTTCACATTTCATTTGCACTTCAATGAAACCACAAAATCCTTAAAAGGGGGAGGTGGGGCCATGAAGGCCAAGGAGACAGTTAAACTCATAGATAGGTAGAAGGAGAGAATGGAACCCACAAGGTTGTCTTCTGTCCTCCGTGGTTTGCACAGCCATGCACACAGCATACACACTGTTGTTTTTTAAAAGTCTATCAAAATCCTTTAAAGGATGAAAGTGATTTGAGAATGTATGAGCATAAGGATGGGCCTGGCTGATGGTATGTGCCAATAATTTCAGTACCTAGGAGGCTGAAATAGAAAGACTACTAATTTATAACCAGCCTGGGCTAAACAAGTCTGTTTCTATTTCTCTTCAAAAGAACCTTAGTGGGGCTGGAGAGATGGCTCAGCGGTTAAGAGCACTGACTGTTCTTACGGAGGACCGGAGTTCAATTCCCAGCATCCACATGGCAGCTAACAACTGTCTGTAATTCCAAGATCTGACACCCTTACACAGTAATACATGCAGGCAAAACACCAATTCACATAAAGTAAAATTAATTTTTTTTTTTTAAAAAGAACCTTAGGATGGCTGATTGACTGGTTTGGAAATCCAGAATTGCTCTTCCTATGGAAGGCTTTCAAACCTTATCCAGAGCTGAATTAAGGAGGCCAAACTGGTTCAATGAACATCAGAATGAGAGTCAAAATATGTAGGTGCAGTGGTGCACGCCTTCAAAACCCAGAGCGTGGGAGGCAGAGACAGGCGGATCTCTGTGAGTTTGAAGGCAGCTTGGCCACATAGCAAGTTTCAGGACAGCCAGAGCTACATAGTGAGACCCTACTCCTCTCATGGTCCCTGGCAACCTGGACAGGTTGGTCCCCTCTCTGGGACTGAGCCTTCTGGGACTGATATCAATAAAGGCTGCGTCTGAGTTTAAATAGCTGTCTTGCTGTTGTACAGTACTTGTTTGGGACAACATACAACTGTGGAGGACAGCTCAGTATTTTGTTTCTCATTTCATTCACAAGGATCAGAACCAATAAGCTAGATGTGTCAGAGCCTGTGCTGGGCTAACCAGGTAGATCAGGCTGTGTAGCCCAGGCCAGCAATTGGGAAATGGAGGCAGCAGGGTGAGGAATTCAAGATCATCCCCATTCACATCAAGAGTCTGACACCAGTATGGGGATATATGGCCTTGTCTCAAAAAACTATTAATTCACTAATCACATTTGACCCAGAATGCCAGAGAAGCCGTCGTGGGGGAGAGCGATACCTTGATGACACTGTCCTTGCAATCCACCACTCGTTCAAATGTTTGGCTGAGGATCTCTATGTCCTTGTGAAGTTCTCTGGTCTTGACCTCCCTCAGGACAGTTCTCCATTGTGTGTTAATCTTATTTAGATTCAGAGCACTGTTGTGCTCTTCTTTGGCTAGCTTGTCCTGTGTGGAGAATAAACACATTCGTTTTAGCCAAGGCCAACAGTCTACCACATCGCAATGGATACCATCCCGAAAAATGCCAGCCCTTTACTATTCTTAAGTACCAAAGCTCTTGGCAACCAACACCCAGGGGGTCTTATTTGTGTGTGTGGTTTTTTGTTTTTTGTTTTTTTTGTTTTTTTTGATGAGTTTCCTTCAAGATGAAACATCAAAATAGAAGATTTTTAATGACCCCACTCCAGACAGAACATCAGAATTTTCAAGACAGTTGAATTTGGATACTTGACAGTATCTACTGATCTAATTCCGGAGCTCAGCTGATCCTCCCTCTCCATGCTTCACAGAAAACCCCCGGGCTGAAAACAATGTTGCCTGAACCCCATCTATTTTGGGACCAAGGACTTGGGATGAGGCACTGGTGGGATGAAAATGAACCGGCCAGAATGACGCAAGCGCCTGGACGGTGGGTTTGATGAAGACAAGCATCACCTTCAAGAACTGGGTGAGAAGCCTCTCCTTTTTCTTGGCCGCCTCCTCCTCTGCCAGCAACTTCTGCTGAAACAGAAGCAGCTGCTCCTCATCCGACAAGGGTAACTTGACCTTCTTTCCTTTTTTAGGCATGGCTGGGCGGCGGACTGGGTCCAGGCAAAGAGTCTCGGCCTGCCGCCACGGCCTGCTTGTGGGAAATTAGAAGGAAAACACTCCCATAGACAGGGACCTTCTGGAACTAAGGTAATGGGGTCTTATGTAGACCTCTATCCTCCGCCAAGAGAGCTCAGGCCGCCCGCGACGCCCTGCTCGAGAGCCGAAAGATGCGTCCTGTCTCCTAGCAACAAGGACCTTCCCTAAGACCGCGGCCAGGTGAGAAATTGGGAGATGAGCCCTATTTCGAAGCGCCCCCTGCACGCTGGAGGACCACAGCTCTCGTGGAGAGGGCCTTTTACCCTAAAATTCTATTCTCTTTTAAGAAAGCTTTCAAATATTTTTCTATTTTACTGTTTTATTTTGTTATGTGTGTCTTGCCTGCATGTATGTCTGCAAACATGAGCATACCTATGGGTGCCTACAGAAGGCAGAAGAGGGTGTTGATTCCGTGAAACAGGTCAAGACCCCTTTACACATATATGCACATAATCTTTTTTTTTTTTGTGGGTGGATGTACCACCCACCAGCTCTAAAATCATGACACAGAGACTTATTATTAGTTTTGAATGTTCAGCCTAACTTAGGCTAGTTTCTGGCTAGCTCATTTTACTGGTCCTGGACAGCCAGAAACTTGCTATATATATATATATATATATATATATATATATATATATATATATATATATATATCATGTCAGCCTCAAACTCATAAAAACCTGTCTGACTCTGCTTCCCCAATGCTGGAATTAAAGGTATGCCTTACCACTTTCATCTTTAAAAAAAAAAAAAAGCCTACTTTTCAAGGACAAAATTCTGTGGCGATCAAAAGAAATACAGTGCTTTCCCTTATATAAATACCCGAAGCCTAAGAAGCATCAAACCTCTAAAGTCACATACTGCCACAGCTCAGACAGCCAGGTGCCATCTTCTTCCCGTGGTCATACCTCAGTCCTTTGTGTTGACTTGTTTTTTCTGTTTAATTGGTAAAGTATATTTGCTTCACTCTGACTCATCCTGAAATTCTTTTCTGTGGTAGATATACCCAAGAGGACCCAAGCAGATATCCTTATGGCTTCATTGGAGACTCCTTGGGCTGCCCTTCCAGCATTGTTGAGTTGTATTTCTTGTTATCAGTGACAGCATTATTCTGGAAATTATATGACATATTCAGAAAAACAAAGCTACAAAGACAGAAAATAGATAGCGATTGTAACCCTAACCACTACTAAGAAGAAGCGTAGGAGGCAGAGCCCTGGGGAAGCCATGCTGTTTAGACTCTCATGAAGGTAAGCTCCCTTAATTGGATAGGTGTCCAGACTGGGAGATGTCTCAGTGCGTAAGAGCACTGGCTGCTCTTCGGGAGAACCCAGATTCGATTCCCAACACCTCCATGGTGGCTCACAACCATCTGACACTTTCTTCAGGCCTCCTCAGGGGCCAGGCGTACTTATGGTACAGACATACATATAAGCAAAACACTTATATACCTAAAAAAAAAAAAACCTAAATAAGTTCAAGAGGAGAAATGACAAGTGCTATCTTTTTGGACCTTCGAGTATAGCAGAAGGTAGCCTTCCAAGACCATGGCGGGTCCTTCCAATACTTCAGATCTGTCAGCACCGTATTATTAGACCTTTTGTTCTCTGATGCCTGTTCCTTAAGCCACACTGTGTATCATATTCTGTTCTAGCAGTGTAAGCTGAGAGGGCTGTCCTTTGTCAGGGGAGCGCAGCCAATACATGAAGGATGTAGTAGAATGATGAAAATGTTCAAGAACTGAGTTATGTTGCACAGCTTGATATATTTAGTAGGTTTTAAAATAAGACTTTGTGTGTGTGTGTGTGTGAGAGAGAGAGAGAGAGAGAGAAAGAGAGAGAGAGAGAGAGAGAGAGAGAGAGAGAGAGAGAGAGAATATGTGTGTGTGTGTGTCTGCAGAGGCCAGAAGAGAACATCAAATCCCTTGTAGCTGAAATTACCTATGAATGTTGAGGAAGCTCTCTCAGTCTCTGAGTTCAAGGCCAGCCTGGTCTGCATAGCCTGCACAGCCAGGGCTACATAGAGAAACTTAGGCTCAATAAATAAATGGTTAATGATTGTTACTCTTGCAGAGAGGACTGTGATTGGGTTTCGACCCACCACAGGGCACTTTACAACCTTAAGTAACTCCAGTTCCAAGGGATCTGATGTCCCCTTCTAGCACTGTATACATGTGGAATACATATATGCATGTAGGCCAAATAGTCATACATGTAAAAATAATAAAATAATAATAACTATTATCATCACTATCATTATTTTGTTTGTTTATTTGAAGGGTTTTTATGTAGCCTTAGCTGGCCTGGTGCTTGTTATGTAGACAAGTCTAGCTTTGAGCTCATAGAGATCTACCTGCCTCTGCCTCCTGAGTGCTGGGATTAAAGAGACAGCATGCCTGGCTGACCCTTCTTATATACAGTCATTGGTAGCAAAACATAACAGCAATGCTTTCAATCCTCTGCTCTCTCCTTGGTCATGTGGCCTCATCTGGTATAGCCACCTCCTCCTGCTGCCCATTCTGCATGGCCTTGGCCTCTAAGGAGCACTTTAGCAGGTTGTGTTGTTTTATTTTTTTTATATATTTATTTATTTAATGTGAACTGGTGTTTTGCCTGCATGTATAACTGTGTAAGAGTGTTAGATCTTGGAATTACAGACAGTTGTTAGCTGCCATGTGGATGCTGGGAATTGAACTCAGGTCCTCTGGAAGAACAGTCAGTGCTCTCAACCGCTGAGCCATCTCTCCAGCCCGGTTGTGTTGTTTTATATGGTGGGATTTCTGAAGGATCTGGGCTGTTCACTGCCCTGCTTATGTTGTTGATATTTTTTCACTTACCTTAGTTCTTGCTAGGAGACAAGGCAGGATTAGGAGAGGCCCCAGAGATGTCCTGTATTTCAGGCTTACTCTTACTTACCTCCATCATGGGGTAGTATACCAATTTCTCCTTGGTAGTGAAGATGAACTATTTCCAACAACACTATAACTCCATTCTTGGTCTGTTGATAAGTCATGAAGACCCCCAAGTGGCCAAGGCTTAGTGTCAACTTCCAGTTCCATAAAATCATTGTGTATCTCCCAGTGAGAGCATTTCTCCCTAGAGGGAAAGCCAGGCAGTGGAGTAGGGGAACAGAAAAATGTTTGTCAGGGCATCAGGAGGGTGACAGTGAGTAGTGGCCCTCCTTCCAATGCTATTCTCTCTCAATCTTCTCCTTCCTTCCTTCTTTCCTTCCTTCCTTCCTTCCTTCCCTCAGTCTGGCTTTATGTGTAGCCCAGGATGTCCCTGAACTCCAGATCTTTCTCCCTCCAATTCCCAAGTGCTAGCCCATTTCTGTCTCTTAATTTCTTGACCCATCATCTTGGATCTGGGAAAATGGTCACATATGTTGGCAACTGAAGCCCAGCATATACAGCCGCTGGGAATTTTGCCTCAGCTCTGCAGGGTATCACCACTTCCCTGGTATTGTAATGGTATCTTCAAAAGACCAGAAAGGTCTTACCAGGCCAGCAACTTTGGATCATTAAAGAATGTTGTAAGGCCAGTTAATATTATGAGCATTAGCCCATCATCGAACTGTGGTTGCTTTGAGGCAAATACCATGATCAGAAGTGACACTATGGATGTGATATCTTTCATGTCATGGATGGTGGTTTTGGCAGCACTGGGTACAGGGAAGGCAGATTTGCACATGCTCTTTTTCGTGTTTGTTTGCTGTTTGGACAACATCTTTTGTAGTATGTCTCTCCAGGCTTCTTACCCACTTTTATAGAAAGTTTTATAATTGTTAGATGTGTAGAAGAAGTTTCCTTTTTCACTTCTGTTTTGTTTGCTCTGCTCTTTATACTTATCTGTGTATGTGTGCTCAATCACACGCTGTAGCACATCTGTGGAGGTCAGAGGACAATCTGCAACCTGCCTTCCTGTCTTTTTCTCAAGGATCGAACCCACTCCCTGTCTTGAATGTGTTAGGTAAGTGCTCTACCAACCTTCGTCTCACGATCTGAGTATAGGTTCATTATCAGTGAATGACCCAAATTTTTCTCCCAACCTAAAGCTTTTATTGTAAACATTTGTGTGTGTGTGTATGTGTGTGTGTGTGTGTATGTGTGTGTGGTGTGTGGTGTGTGTGTGTATGTATGTGTGTGTGGCATGTGTGTGAGTGGTGTATTGTGTGTATGTGGTGTATGTGTGTAAGTATGTGTGGTGTGTATGTGTGTGTATGTGTGGTGTGTAAGTATGTGTGTGTGAGTGTGTGTGCTCGTACGCACGCATGCAGGTGTGACACACTGCACTGTGGTGAAAGTCTGAGGGTAGCTTTCACAGCTTTCAGGACTCAATCTCAGGACTTGGCCCTTTTACCCGATAAGCCATCTCACTGACCTATGACCTCTTTGATTTCTTTCTTTTTTTTTTTTTTTCCACTGTAACAACCTAAACTTTTAATTCACATGCCATAACACTTAGCCTTTTCACATAACTCTTTTCACTTTTTTTTTTTTAAAAAAACTTTATTTATTTATTTTGTTTATTTGCCTGGAACTGGGACTACAGACAGTTGTTAGCTGCCATGTGGGTGCTGGGAATCGAACCCGGGTCCTCTGGAAGAGCAGACGGTGCTCTTAACCACTGAGCCATCTCTCCAGCCCCCCTCTTTTCACTTTTTGATGCTCTCGTGTACTGGGGATGCTGGGATTGTCTAGCATTTTCTCCATAAGTGTTACAACCCTAACCCTTCTGTGAGCATTTGAGGAGTATTGTCTTATCTTAAACTCAGTAAGATTAGGTCCTACATATTTTCTAGAGACGTTATTGTTCTGCCTTTACTGCCTTTTAAATTTATACCTATATTTTAATTTGGTTTGGTTTGTGCCTTGGGGATGCTCAATGTTCTGCATTATCCTTTCCATCATGAATCAAGAATCCATATGCTAATGGTTTGTGTTTACATTCTTTATTCTCTTTCAGAGTGGTGTTTGTTTATGATTGTATCAATAGCATGCTGTCTCCATCACTGGAGATTTATTATAGTCATTGATGCATGTTAGACCAGGAACTCAGGATTGTTCCTCTCTCAGAGCACCTTGCCTATCCTTGGACTTTGCATTTCTGCATAAATTCATGCACCAGCTTGACTGTTTTTGAGTTGTTGGCCTTTGAAGGGAATCACATGGATTTCTAGGTGAGTTTGAAGAGAAGTGTCACCTAGATGAAGGTGAGTCTTCCAATGCAAGCTCATTCGACATTACTCTATGTATATCTCCCCTAATGCTCTCATGTAAGTCACTTGGGAGCTGGAGTTCAAGACCAGCATAAAATTCACAGAAAGCACAAAGCTATCCTGAGCTACGTAAGACCCTGTCTCAAAGGCAAGATAAAAATATAAATGTACGTATGTGTAATTATATAGCTTTCCTGTTTAAAGTCTTTTTGGTTTTGCTTTGAGATAGGGTGTCAGTATGTAATTTTGGTTAGTCTGGGACAAACTATTAGACCAGGCTGACCTCAGACTCAGAGATCTGCCCACCTCTGCCTCCTGTACATGTGCTACCACACTCAGCTATGTATGTATGCATGCATGCGTGCATGTATGTATGTATGTATGCATGCATGCATGTATGAATGTGTTTATAGTAGGGCTTTACAGGTTTCCCTAGGTAGGCCTGGAACTTTTGATCTTTCTGTTTCAGCCCCTTCAAGTGGCCAAAATAACACTAGGCTGCGGGTCCTGGCTTGTGGACATGTTTTTATTTGTAGATTGAGTTGTTGCTCACACTTTGGTGAAGTCTGGGGGCCCGCACTTGAGGGTTAACTCCCCAGACGTGAGTCAGAGTCATCAGACTGCAGGGCACGCTGTATGAAGGGAGGGTGTCTTCAGAGAGATGGTGGGACAGCCCAGGGTGGAAGGGCAAGGTTAGAATTGTAGTATCCAGTGCAGAGACGTGAAGAAAAATAAACAGAAGGGCCAGGAGATGACTTAGTGGGTTACTTTCGCTATAAACATGAGGCTCAGAATTTGGATCTATAGTACACAGGAGAAAAGCCTGTCATGGTTATGGTGTGTCTATAACCGCAGCACCGAATACGGAACACTGGAGGAAGACACCCAGTGTACTGCTCTTGTCTCTGAATTTCTGAAAATAGGTACACAATTTGATCCACATGCTCACAACACACACACACACACACACACACACACACACACACACACACACAGAGAGAGAGAGAGAGAGAGAGAGAGAGAGAGAGAGAGAGAGAGAGAGAGACCAGAAAAGAAATTTATGATTTTCCATTTTTTTTTTGAGATGAGGTCTCACGTTCAGGCTGGCTTTGAACACATTATATAGCTAAAGCTAGCCTTGAATCTCCTGATCCTCTTTCCTCAACCTCCCAAGTGCTAGGTTTACAGGTGTGTGCCCCCATTCCTGGCCCAAATGGCATTGTTATCAAGAAACTAGCAATTCATCAGCAGAAATAACAAATTCCTAAATGATAAATATGCAGAAATGATGTCCAATAAGTACATTTTGAGTATTCACTGTGTGCTGAACACCGACTTAAGTGTTATGTGCGCATTACCTAATGGGATTCTTACAGCAGCCCTGTGAAGTAAGTGCGGCTATTATTTTTATTTAACAGATGAGAAAAGTGATGCTTTGAGGCGTTTTGTTCAAGGATACATCGGGAGAAGTTGGTCAGCTTGGATGGTCTGAAAGGACAATGTTCACATGAAGAAAGTCAATCATTTCACAAGGTACATGTTATTTAGGAACCTTTATCTCCCTCCTGCCATCTCTCTTTATCTCTGTTTCCCAAATCCAGATTTTTCTCATAGCTTCGCAAATCTTCTCTAGGATGGATGCAGAGGCTCCTGTTTCCATGGTGATGGAGCGGCTGGTACACTGCACACCAAGTGTAGGCGATGCAGAGAATTGGCTCAGGATCGAAAGGTGCAGCCGCAGCCAGGCCCAGAGAAAAGGGATCGATGAGAAAAGCCAAGTTCTGTGAGATGGGACCTCCCTGGAGCTCCAGATGCGCCTCCACAGTCTCTTGGCCCCTGCCTCCCTAACTGCCAACCTGGGAGAACCAAACCCTGGGAAGGAAGCACAACCGCCCCAGACTCAGCCAGGTCTCATGCTGGAAGCCGGTCCCGTTGGGGATCCGCCTCCGCTCCTCTGCCTCCCAGCTCTCAGTTCCCTGGTTGGAGACCTCGGTCTCCTGGTTCTCCCCCGGTCGATGGAGTTGAGCTGCCAGCAAGGGGCAGACTCTCCCTCTGCAGAAGGAGCACCCTAGCGCTGGCACCCCCAGCTTCAGGTTATTTTCAGCTGACAGGCTGCAAAGGCGCAGTCGGTGGATTTCAGGACAAGAGATGAGCGCTGGCAGGGCCTGAAAGCCACTGACGTGTGACTCTTAAGCAGTGGGTCCCTCTGAGAAGATGGTACTTGGGGGGGGGTCACAGGATGGGGAGGCTGAAATAATCAAACGCTTAACTTCCCCCTCAGTGTTCTTTAGAGATTTTTGTTGTTGTTGTTACTGAGTTTTTTTTTTTCCATTGAAAAACATCCTAATGAGGGGGAGGCTTACACATTCATTCAGTGTTTATTGAGTATCCAACTGTTACAGATAGATACAGCCAATCAGAACAAATATTTACAGACTGCACAATGATTCTTAACCTTTTTTTTGAGAGGAAAATACCCTATCTTTTTCAACACTTATTTTTATGTATATGGGTGTTTGTTCTGCATGTGCTTGCATACCATCTAGGGGGCTTCGATGATAGAAGAGGGAGGACATTGGAATTACAGATGATCGTGAGCTGCCATGTGGGTGCTGGGAACCAAACCCTGCCCCTGTAGAAGAGTAGCCAGTGTGCATAGCAGACAAGCCATTGCACCAGGCTCTGGAGATCTTTTAAGATTATGATAAAGGTGTATAGATTCTCCCCCAGAAAGAGTATACCATGAAACTTAAACAGTTCATACAACTTTGGACACCTTATAAGCACCTCTGTCTTACATGAAATGGCTTATGTTCAATGGAAGAAAAACAAAATATTGTCCAGCCTCTCTCTCTCTCTCTCTCTCTCTCTCTCTCTCTTTCTCTCTTTCTCGAGCGTGTGCGTGCATGTGTGTGTATGTGTGTGTGTGAAGGTAGGATGTAGCAGGAGAAAAGACAATGAAAATGAGCTAGTGTTGTGGAATATTAGCTTAAGATGTGTTACATTCATTTATGCTATGGAATATTTGTTTAGGGCTGCATTCTTTTATATTGCATTTGTTTAACTCTGTAAAGCTGTGTTACTTTGCCTTCCTATAATACCAGATTGGTTTAATAAAGAACTGAACAGCCAATAGCTAGGCAGGAGAAAGGATAGGCGGACCTGGCAGGCAGAGGAGGAAAAGGCTAGGGGAGAGAAGAAGGAGAGAAGGAGAGGGTGCCAGCCACCAAGAAGGAAAGATTACAGAATAAAGAAAGGTAAAAAGCCCAGAGGTAAGACAGACTGAAAGAGAGATGAGATAATATAAATTTAAGAAGCTGGGTAGAAACAAGCCAAGCTAAGGCAGTGAATTCATAAACAAGAGTAATTTTTGTGTGTTTATTTGGGAGCTGGTGGTAGGCCCCCAAAGAGTTCTTAAAAAAAAAAAAAGAAAGAAAGAAAGAAAAGAAAAACCACAGGCTGGGTGTTGATGGTGCCCACCTTTAATTACAGCACTAGGGAGGCAGAGGTAGGTGGGTCTCTGAGTTGAAAACCAGCCTGGTCTACAAAGCAAGTTCCAAGACAACCAGGATGACTTGGGGAAACTCTGTATTGAAGAAGGAGAAGAAGAAGAAGAAGAAGAAGAAGAAGAAGAAGAAGAAGAAGAAGAAGAAGAAGAAGAAGAAGAAGAAGAAGAAGGATTGAAGGAGGAAGAGGAAGAAGAGGAAGAAGAAGGATTGAAGAAGGAGGAGGAGGAGGAAGAAGAAGAAGGATTGAAGGAGGAGGAGGAGGAGGAGGAGGAGGAGGAAGAAGAAGAAGAAGAAGAAGAAGAAGAAGAAGAAGAAGAAGAAGAAGAAGAAGAAAGGAAAATGAGATGTGTAGCTTGGGTTGGTCATTCCAATTACCCAGAAGCCAGCTTGGGCTACAGGGTCTAGCAAGAGAGCTAGACTGTGTCTCAATATTTTGTTTGTTTGTTTGTTTTTAAGTATTGAAGATGCATCTCAATTCCCAGTACCAGAAAAAGAAAGAAGGAAGGGGAGAGGGAAGGAGGAGGAAGCCAACTGGGGAAGTTTGCGGATGGGGCTGGAGCAGAATCAGAGAGGAACTGAGGAGGGTGGTCATGAAGAAGCCCGTGTCTGTCCCACTGAAGCTGAAGTGATGGGTGATACAGAGGCAGAGTTGGCAGCTGAAGTCATCCAAGGAGACTGGAGGGAGGGACCACCACTTCAGGGCTTAGCCAAGGAGTGTGCTGTGATGTTTCCATACATGCATATAGTATGCTGACACTTCAAAGGTGTTTTGGTTTTGTTTTTAGATTTATTTATTATGTGTACAGTGTCCTGTACTGCATGTGTCCCTACCTGCCAGAAGAGGGCACCAGACGTCATCATAGATGGTTATGAGCCACCATGTGGTTACTGGGGAATTGAACTCAGGACCTCTGGAAGAGCAGTCAGTGCTCTTAACCACTGAGCCACCTCTCAAGCCCCATTCAAAGGTTTCTTGTGTCATAGTTTTGGTGTTGAGACAGGATCTTAGTATGGAGCCCTGGCTGGCCTGGAACATGGCCTCAAACTCACAGGGATCTGCCTGCTTCTGCCTCCTGAGTGCTGGGATTAAAGGAATGGCCTGGTTGTGTGTGTGTGTGTGTGTGTGTGTGTGTGTGTGTGTGTGTGTGTGTATTTAGGAGCTGGTGGTGAACCATACCAACCAACCAACCAAAACTCCAACAACTACAGTCCAGGTGGTAATGGTGCACACCTTTAATTGCAACATTGGGGAGGCAGAGACAGGTAGGTCTCTGAGTTTGAGGCCAATGAGTGTATAGTATGAGTGTTTCACCAGCACGTATGTGTGTATGTATACCACATGCATGCCTGGTGCTCATGAAGGCCAGGAGAGGGCATTGGATTCCCTAGAATTGAAATTACAGGTGGTTATAAATTGTCACATGGGGGTCGGGAACCAAACCCAGGTCCTCTGCAAGAGCAGCAGACAGCAATACGTGATTTCTGGGGGGAGGGGGTTGTGATGGCTATTCTTGGTTGTCACCTTTGACTACCAAGGTGGAAATAACTAAAAACCAAGTGGGTTTTATATCTTTGAGAAGTTTTTTCTTTTCTTTTTTTTTTTTAAACACTTTTATTTATTTATTTATTTGCCTTGGTGTTTGCCTGGAACTGGAATTACAGACAGTTGTGAGCTGCCGTGTGGGTGCTGGGAATTGAACCCCGGTCCTCTGGAAGAGCAGACAGTGCTCTTAACCGCTGAGCCATCTCTCCAGCCCCCAAGAAGTTTTTTCTTAATTAAATCACTTGAAGTGGAAACACCCACTTTTAATTCAGTTTTAACGGTAAATTCACCTTTAATCTGGACCACACCTTCTCTTGCCCCTTATATAAAGGTCATGGGAGAAGGAAGCTTTTGCTCTTTGTTTTCTAGCTCTCACAGACAAATCCATTCTTTCACTGGCACTAGAACCTGCTTCTTTAGAATTCTGGCCTATACAGAAAACCAGCTAAGACGTCCAGCCTTATGGACTGAGCAACTACTGGACCTTACATTGATAGGCAGCCATTATGGAACTACCTAGACCACAGTCTGTAAGCCATTCTAAAAATTTTTTACCTCTATCTATATATAGATATCTTCATTCTATAATCTCTGTTCCTCTAGAGAGCCCTGACTAATTCAGTTGTGTGTGTTTGTTTTTGTATTATATGCACTTATGTGTGTGTAAGCCAGAGAACAACCTCTGCTGTCATCCATTAGTCAGTTTCCCCCTTATTTTAAGGTGGTCTCTCCTTGGCCTGGGTCTCAGCAGGAAGACCAGACTCCTCAGCCAGAGAGTCCCAGAGATCTCAAGTCCTGGGTGCCTGAAAGCAAGCGCCTCACCGATAGAGCTACCACTCCAGCCCATGAGTAAATGTTAGATTGCAACCCAAAGCACACCTTGACACTAAATAAGACACAGATGTATTCAACTAGATGTGTGTATTTATCTTCTAAAGTACCCAAAACACTAAGTGCAATGCACTCTAAGATTATCAGTTGGATGGTGGTGGAGCATGCCTTTAATTAACAGCATTGGGTGGGGGCCAGAGGCAGGCAGATCTCTGAGTTCGAGGCCAGCCTGGCCTACAGAGGAAGTTCCAAGAGAGTGAGTGCTACAGAAAAACCCTGTCTCAAAAAAAAAAAAAAAAAAAAAAAAAAAAGGAAACAAACAATGTCAGGGGCTGGAGAGCTGATTCAACAGCTAAGAACATTTGTTTCCCTCAGGACTCAGGTTAAGTTCTCAGCATCTACACAGCAGCTCACAATTATCTTTAACTCTAGTTCCTGGGGATGCAATGGTCCCTTCTGGTTTCTATGGACATGAAGCATGTGTATGCTATACAGGCAGACATACATGCAGGCAAAATACCAATATACATAGAATTAAATTTAAATTAAAAAATTATCAGAATATACAAAACACCCATTCAAATGAAATAAAATTAAAATTTAAAAACCTCTCAGGATACACTAAATGGGTTTCCCTGTCAGGTGCTCTGACACGTGAAGTATATACTCAGGAAATTGTCACAGGCTGTCCTTCTTATCAAGAATGGCCTATTCCTTGATTGTACTGGACACCTTTACATCCTTTGGGTCTCAGGCTACTATTACTCGTCCGGAGAGGTCACCCAGGCTAAAAGAGCCAGCTGATGATTCTCTCCTGTGTACTCAATGTGACCTTTGTCACTGGTTCTAGTTTATGATTTTTTTTTGTTTACCTATTTCCTGTTTGTTATTTTTCTGTTTGTTTGTTTTGTTTTTATGTTTCAAGACAGAGTTTCTCTGTATAGCCCTGGCTGTCCTGGAACTCACGCTGTAGACCAGGCTGGCCTCAACCAGAAATACACCTGCCTCTGCCTCCCAAGTCCTGGGATTAAAGGCATGCACCACCACCACCCGGTGTGTTTGTAAAGTGCTTTGTTACACTGGATAGATGGTCAGACAGACAGATGGATGCAGTGGGAAGGCACACACTTGCCTCGGTGCCTCAGTTGGTCAAAGGACAACTTTCTAGAGTCAGTTCTCTGCTTCCAGTGAGTAGACTCTAGATATCCCTCATCAGGTCTTCAGGCATGGGAGCAAGTGCCTTTACAGTCTGAGCCAGTTGACCCGCCCTATGGGCCAGCATCATATCTAGAACAGCACTCAAAATATAACAGAAACAGGGCTGGAGAAATGGCTCAGTGGTTAAGAGCATTGGACTGTTCTTCCGGAGGACCTGAGTTCGATTCCCAGCATTCATATGGCAGCCAACAACTGTCTGTAATTCCAAGATCTGACACCCTAACACAGTTATACATGCAGACAAAATGCCAATTCGCATAAAATAAAAATAAATATTTAAACAATATATATATACATATATATATATATATATATATATATATAATAGGAGCTCAGGGATTTGGTGGTGTGAAAAGCCTCACTAGATTCTTCTTTTGGGTCTCAGCATCCCCTCTACAATGTGCAAAACTGGACAGTGTCAGGAGCCCTTCCCACAGCACAGTCAGTCCAGGTTGTGGTGTGACTGGATACCACAGCATGCACTCCAGACTCCTAGAGTAAGTAGAGTGGGAAGAGCAAAGAGATCAGGCTAGTTACCCACAATCCTGTGCACCAGATTGGGGGATGGGGCAGAGAACAAACAATGGAGTGGCTGCCTGGGGTCCAGCCAGACATAATGATGTCAGCTACACTAGTGAACTTCCTGGGTATTGCATGCTCTGCCTGATTGTGTGCTGGGGGTGCTGGAGATGGGGGAGCTGGAATCAGAAATGATACTTAGAGCGTGATGGTGAATTTCACTTCAGAGGCAGCTGGATTGGATTCAAACCCTGAGTAGGAAAGTTTCAGAAAAAAAAAAAGGCTGAGCACCCATTCCAACCCGTGGTCTGCTTGGAATCCAGTCCCTCTGAGCCACTAACTGGGTGACCTTGGATAAATTGCTCTCTCTCCCACTCCTGGAGATTTTTGTTTCTTAATGCTGTTACTTCATGTTTTCCCTGTATGACTCCGGGAATCTGAAGCAAGCTGGGATTCTCCAGTTGGCTCCCTTTCCTCATGTCCTGAGGGCTCTGACCCAAGTTCAGGGAAGGGACGGAAGCCTCTACCTTCAGGAGCTGAGGTCCAAGTCTTGCTAACTTGTGACCTTAGGTAAGTCACAGTTTGGGCTGCTGTATTCCCTCGGCAAAAGCCTTAGGATTTCTGCAGCTAGGGATGTGTTCAGAACAGGTGGTCAGCCTCATTCTCCCCAACCTGAAGGAAAGGAGGTAAAATTGCTACTGAGAGCCCTAAACTTTGTTTTGTGTACTAGGGATCCTATTCAATGCCTAAGTCTAACTCTGTCATCCTATGTGTGTTTGTACACGTGAGTGTACATGCATGTTCAAGTATGTGCAGGTGCGCATGTGTATGAGTTTTAAATGGTGTGCTGGCTAGTTTTATTTTTTTTTTAAACTTTATTATTTATTTACTTATTTGCCTGGAACTGGAACTACAGACAGTTGTTAGCTGCCATGTGGGTGCTGGGAATCGAACCCGGGTCCTCTGGAAGAGCAGAGGGTGCTCTTAACCGCTGAGTCATCTCTCCAGCCCCGCTGGCTAGTTTTATATCAATGACACAAGCTAAAGTCACTGTAGAGGAGGGAGCTTTAGTGGGAAAAATAAGATCAGATTATAGGGGCTGGAGAGATGGCTCAGAGGTTAAGAGCACTGACTGTTCTTCCAGAGGTCCTGAGTTCAATTCCCAGCATCCAGCATCCACATGTCAGCTAACAACCATCTATGATGACATCTGGTACCCTCTTCTGTATACTCTATACACAATAAATAAATAACCAAAATGGCATTTTCTTAATTATCAATTGATGAGGGAGGACCCAGCCCACCCATTGTGGGCGGGGCCATCGGTGGGCTGCTGGTCCTGGGTTCTAGAAGAAGGCAGCCTGAACAAGCCAGTAAGTAGCACCCACTCCTCCGTGGCCTCTGCATCAGCTCCTGCATCCAGGTTCCTGCCCTGCTTGAGTTTCTGTCCTGACTTCCTTTGATCATGAACAGTGATGTGGAAGCCAAATTAACCCTTTCCTCCCCAGTTGTTTTAATTGTAGTATTTCATTGAAGTGATTACTACCCCGATAAGACAACAGGCTTCTGGGAATCAAACAGCTCTTGTGCTTGCAATTTACCCACTGAACCTTTTCTCCAAACCCAACTCTGTTATTCTTTCTAACAATTTTATTTTATATGTATGAGTGTTTTGCCTATGTGACTGTCTATGAACCATGTGTATGCCTGGTGTCTGTGGAGGCTAGAAGAGAGCATAGGATCCCTTGGTACTAGAGTTCTGAGTGCTCTGAGCTACTGTGTGGGTGCTGGAAATGGAACCCCAGTTCTCTCTAAACCACTGGGCCATCTCTACAGACTAATTACTCTATTACTCTTACGAGGTTTATTTTTTTTTCCCCTTAACTATCTCTTTCTTCCTTTTCTTTTTATTTCATGTATCCCAGGCTGGCCTCAAACTCACCAAGTAGCCAAAGGTAACCTTCCGCTTCTGATCCTTTTGCCTCCATCTCCTAAGTGCTATGATTCAGGTTTACCGTATGCAGCACAAATTCTAATTGGTAATAATAAAAACCTGGAGCCAGATATCAGGGTAAATGCTGAAAGACCAGAGAGACAGAGGAACAAGCCACAGCCACCTCTCACCTCTACTCAAATTCTCAGACCTGAGAGGGTCCAAGCTCCGGTCTCCTCCTGCCTTATATTTTTCTCTCTTCCCGGTCATATCACATTCTGTCCCCACCTCTGTAGTACTGGGAATAAAGGTGTGAGCCTCTACTGCCTGACTCTGTTTCTCTTTTAGACTGGATCAATCTCGTGTAGCCCTGGGTGGTCCTGAACTCCTTGTCTTTCTGCTTCTTCCCAAGTGCTGAGATTTCTGACTGTTCTTCCGGAGGACCTGAGTTCGATTCCCAGCACCCACATGGCAGCTAACAACTGTCTGTAGTTCCAGTTCCAGGCAAACACCAAGGCAAATAAATAAATAAATAATAAATAAATAGATATAGGTATAGATAGATAAAGAGATAGAGATAAAGATAGAGATAGATCTAGTTATAGATATAGACATAGATATAGTTATAGATATGTATCTATAGACATAGATACAGTTATAGATTTAGACAGTTATAGATATGGATATAGATATATAGTTATATCTATAGATATAGTTATAGATATAGACATATAGTTATAGATTCAGACATAGTTATAGATATGGATATAGATATATAGTTATAGATATATAGATATAGACATAGACATAGTTATAGATATAGATATAGCTGCCTTTTCTGAAGGGAAGACAAATGCCATAGTGTGGCGTTTCCAGGAGTGAAACCAGATGACAATGTAGGGATACGAGATATAAACCCAGAGACAAGTAGTCACAATCCAATACCTCAGCCTCAGTGCTGACCCATCAATGGGAGAAGCAGAGGCGTGGAAGGTGGGGAGGAAACCAGCAGTTTACATTTATTTACTTTATGCCTTTGGACATTGTGTCTGTCAGCATTCTACGTACCACCTGCTTGCCTGTTGCCTGTGGAGGTCAGGAGAGGGGTGTTGGGTCTCTGGAACTGGAGTTACTGATACTTGTTAGCAACCATGTCAGTACTTGGAACCAAACCCAGATCCCCCACAAGAGTAACAGTGTTCCTAACCACTGAGCAATCATTTTAGACCCAGAAGAGAAGTTTTCCTTTCTCTCTTTCTTTCTTTCTTTCTTTCTTTCTTTCTACATATCTATCTTTTTTCTTCTTTCTTTGCTTGTTTTTGTTGCTGTTTTAGACAGGCTCTCGTGAATCCCAGACTGGGCTGAGGATAACTATGAAAATGTCACCCTCCTGTCTCTACCTTCTGAGTGCTGGGATTTCAAGTCTGTGCCACCACACCCATAGAAACAGAGGAAATTTCAACAGAATGTAATATGTCATGGGGCAGCAGGGGTGAAGCCTGCTCAGGGGAAGAAATGGCCCAACACCCACGCCTGAGAAGTGGAAGTCAGGAAGGTGTTACTGTGGGAGTCGTGTTTATTCTTTCCAAAGTCTAAAAATACAAGAAAAGGAAACACACACACTCACTTGAGCCAACCTGACCAGAAGTGGGGAGAAGTAGCCACAGCAACAGCTGAGAAAGGAATTCAGGAATTTCAGGAACTCAGTGACCTGAGCTTGGAAATTCCATTCTGTGACGTTTCTGTGACCCAGGTCTGGAAGTTGGAGGCTTCCCATCAGCACCAGGAGATTTTCCAGCAGCCTGGGCAGGGCAGAGAAGAAGCAAAAGTGTGGGAGTGAGTGATGACCACCATCCAACCCAGTCACCTCCTGGGGCATCACAGATGATGGATCCAGTGTGCACCTCTGCATTTAGCCAACTGTTAACAGAAATAACTGCCTCTATCACCACAACACTTTCATAAAACACCAACAGTCTTAGGAGGAATATCATCTCCACTTGTCACAGAGGCTCAGGGAGGAGATGCTTTAAAAAGTGGGGGAGGGACAAAAAAAACAAAACAAACAAAAAACAACAACAACAACAACAACAAAAAAGTGTCTGAGGTCTGGCAAACAGCAGCACCAGGCACCTGGCTGAGATGGTAATCCATTACCCGGGGGGAAAATATAATGTACTTATAGACACATTTTATATTTTACGTGGAGGGTTTCTTTTTCCCCCAAGAGTCCCTAAGCCCATTAGTTAAGGAACCTGTATAGAAAGGCTTCTGAATTATCCCCCACCCTTATCTTACCCAATAGTCCCAGGAAACAATTCAAGGGTCTTCTAAGCTGCCTGTCACCCCTGGTAACCTCTACCATGCCAGGACAAGGCTTTGCTAAGCAGGCTTGAGAGGTCTCCCAGCTGGCCTGAAACTGGGGTAGGAGTGGCAGGTGGGAGGGGCTGGGCCAGCAAAGCCTCAGTGGGCTCTGGGGAGAAAGAGGCCTGAAATTCGCTGTTCTGGAGGACGGTGCTCTGCCCTCACCCCCTCAGGCCATCCTTTTCCGGCTGAGATTTGGAATTGCCCAGCCCAAAAGAGATGAAGGCCTCCTCCCTTAATTAAATGCCCAGAGGTTGCTATGGAAACCGGAGCTTCCAAATCCTGGTCAGACAATGAGGAGAGGAGCTGTCTCTCTACCCAGACAAGTGAAGCTTCTTCGGGTGACAGAGGTGGGGGCCTTGTGGTGAGGGATAAAGGGACTGCCAACTTAACAAAACAACAACCCATTCTCCCCTCTACCTGAAAGTGTGAGACTTTTGAGAGGCAAGACGGGGTCTGTCTGAGGCATAACCCTCCTGGGAAGGGAAGGGGGTGAGCTGAACACCTCTTTTGTTTCTAGAGAAAGCCAGCCAAGCTGGTAAACAAAGGGAAGAGACCAGAGGGCAAGCAGCTAAGCGATAAGACCCAGGACTGCAAAGAGCTGAGTAATACAGCCCAGGAGAGGGGGGTTCTCCTGAGTCCCCATGACAAAGAAGACTCCTGCATACATTGTCAACTGAGGCATGTAGGACACCCATGGGTGACAGTCACACTCCTCTGCAGAAGCTGTACTCTTTGGGGCCACTCAGGACCCTCTCTTTCTCTGCACTGCTTTTCCTTGGGATTAATCCTCTTTGCTTTCTGTCTTGAGTTCCTTTTTAAAGGCTAAGGCAATCCTCTAAATTCCTTGACACTGGGGCCATCAGACAGACCTTCACGGACTTCAGTGGGCCCTGGGTGCTTTTACCTCGGTCGGAAGGGAAAGATATCATTTTGGAAACATTATAGTGCCTTCGCGCCAGGACAAACAGTCTCTTACTTGATGCTCCGACAGCTCTGTAAGGTTAACAGTACATGACCTTTTGTTTTTGAGCTCCTTTTATAATGACCTGATATGCACATCTTATATTCAACTTGGAGGAGGGGGTAGGTTCTTAAAAGCCTATTCATTAAAGGATCTTGATAGAAAACCTATGTTGAATTATCTCCAACCCATATTTCACTTAAGGTCTCATGTGGCCCAGGCTGGCCTCAGATTCTGTATGCAGCTGAAGATGACCTTGAACTTCTGATCTCCTGCTTCAAACCCCTGTGTATTGAAGTTATAGGCATGAGTCACCATATTGGTTGAGACTAGAGCTCAGGGCTTCAGGTTGTATAAGGCAAGTTCTCTATCAACTAAACTATATCTGCAGCCTTCAAATTACATTATTGCTTTTATTAATTAATTAATTTGTCATGAAAAAGAAGGACCTGAGGGAATGCTAGGTGTGCCGAGCATCACTCAAGTCAGAAATCGGCAAAGCTGGGATTTAAACCCAGGTTTGTCTACTCGGTCATTTTTCTTTCTTTGCTTCACAAGCTTCTTGGAGACTTCTGAGCTGGCCCACTCTGTTCTGATTCCTTCATCTCCCACTCTGTGTTACCTAAATAATTCTGTAAAAGCAGTTCCCAATTCTAAGCTAGTTATTTAAAGAGTTTATGTATAACTTGACTCTTTGGAAGAAAAACACATTTTTCAGAGACAAAAAAGAAAAAAAATGTTAAATGGACCCAGAAAGCCACTTGACCCAGAATATAACTAACAGTGGTTCATCCAGTCCAAGACTAGCCTATAACAAATAATAACACTGTTTCTTAGAGAAATCTATCTGGTTACATGGTGAGAAATAAATCCTTCCTCTTCCATTATTCAATGGACCTATTTTCCACCCAGTGGGGTGCTTTGTGGCAACAATGTAAATGTGGGTGCTGATGCCAGGGAATATTTTTAAAAAAGAGATCAGAGGACAAAAGGGTTAAAGTAACTAAGGTCCTAGAGCTGGAAGAATCTAGGCAGGTTTGGAAGAGCCTGGAAGACAGTGGGGCAAACATAGTAGCTATCTGCGCCTCTTAGCAAGAAAGATGCAAATGATCAAGCAATAACACAAAGTGGCCAAAGCTGGTAGAAGAGGAAGCCTCGAGTGATGTCTAAGGATGGGTGAAGTCCTCAGGAAATGTGTATTGTGGACAATGTGGTGTCCATAGGAATACCTCTCTCCATAGGCTCATAGATTTGAATGCTTGATCATTAGGAAATGGAACTACTTGGGAAGGATTAGGAGGTGTGGCCTTGCTGGAGAAATTGTATCACTAAGAGTGGGCTTTGAGATTTCAAATGCTCAAGCCAGGCCCAGTGGTGCTCTGTCTTTGTGGTGGGACCGTTCTCTGTATGCAGTAAATATTATTCTGTAAATAAAGGAGCTGTTTTGGCCTGTGTGGAGCGCCATAGAAGTGAGTGGAGGAATCCAAAGAGAGACAGTAGAAGGACCACCAACCAACACCATCCAGCTGCCAAAGAAGAAGCATATAGGACCCAGGTAAGCCAGGGGCCATTGGGCCACATGGCATATAGATTAATAGAAATGGACTGAATTAAGATGAAAGAGTTAGCTAGCAATGTGCCTGAGACATAGGCCAAACAGGATGAAATTAATGTAAGTGTCTCAGTCATTTTGGGGGATTAAAGCCGCCTCGGGCAGGTTGAACCTGTGGCTGGAATGGGAACAGAAATCATTTACAACACTCTTTCTGCTGTTTGCTGATCCAGCCACTTTCTCCAGCACTATGCCTACCCTCATGCCACCATGTTTCCCACCATGATGACAATAGGCTAACCTTCTAACTGTAAGCCATCCCCAGTTAAATGCTTTCTTTTATAAGAGTTACCAAGGTCATGGTGTCTCTTCACAGCAATAGAACACCAACTAAGACAGACAAGGGCCAATGCCTCAGACCCATAGGAACTAGAAAAATCTTTCTCCATATGGTCGAAGCATGAATGTTGACAGAAGATACAGAAAGCATCTCCTGCAGCCATCCCTCCAGGATGTTTGTAGCCTGAGACTGTTCGCCTACAGAGGTCTCCCAGGGAGACTAGCTAGACCCTGTTTTCATGCTGTACATAATAAACACACTGAGGTTCTGGATTCTTATATGGTTGGTGCCACTCCATCCAAAAGAGCATCACCCACATGATCCTCCAGCTCTTCTGCTATGTGCCCGTGCCCCATCATCCCCTTATCACCCCTGGATTCCAGGACCAAGCTATGCTGGACAGACTGGAGAGATGTCAGGGGTTGACCAAGGAGTATGCTGTGACAATTCCACACACCTGCACAGCATGCAATGGTCACACTAGGGTAGATGGCACCTCTGTCACCCTGGATAAATGTTCAAAGGTTTCTTGTAACGTTGCTTTGGTTTTGAGACAGGGTCTTACTATGTAGCACAGGCTGGTCTCAGACTTGCTGCTTCCCACGTGTATTACCAGATGGATGACTACCACCGGCAGTGTATCTTTCAGCTGCCAACTCTGCCTCTGTACCACCCATTACTTCAGCTTCAGTGGGACAGACACAGGCTTCTTCATGACCACCCTCTTCAGTTCCTCCCTGATTCTGCTCCAGCCTCATCCTGAAACTTCCCCACTGACTCTTAGTCAGCCTTAAGTGGCCTCCTCCTCCTCCTTCCCTCTCCTCTCCTTCCCCATCCCCAGCTTTCTTTCTTTCTCTGGTACTGGGAATTGATCCCAGTTGTGCCTTGAACAGCTGACCAAGTACTCTACCTCAGGTGCGTTTTCAGCATTTAAAAAAAAAATGACACAGAATTTAGCTTTCTTGTCTAGACTGGTTTTGAACTCACTTTGCAGTCCAAACTGGCTTTGAGCATTTATCTTCTTGCCTCAGCTTCTGAGTAGCTGGGATTACAAACCCAAGCCACCACATACAATTCTTATTTTCATTTTTCCCCTCCTTCTACACTTGTCTTCACACACACACACACACACACACACACACACACACACACACACACACACACAGGCCTCCATCTTTTACTTCCCAGCCATGTTATTCTTCTAGATTCTGGAACATTCACTCTACTCTGAGCAGCTCCCAGCATGCTATCACTGATAGGCATCATAACTCACTGATGTTTCTTTCAGGGTGTTTTCCTGGGAGATTCTGAATTACTTTCCCTTCTGCTGATTCAGCAGATGTCGGGAATAGGCCCAACACCCGGGAAGAGGAGCAGGGGAGTCCCTGAGGGGAAAAGTACCACCCCTGACAGCTGGTTGTGGGGCCTGTGCTCAGAGCACTGCTTTGCTTTCCTCCTGTTGAACAGGAGCCATTTCAAAAGACTGTTATCTGGCAAATCCAATCTCTGACCATGATAGGTGAAGACAGAAAGATGACCTTGCTGTAATCAGATCTGAATAAAAACAAAGAACTTGTTCAAGGGTGATGGTGGCCCACGCCTTTAATCCCAGGAAGAAAGCAGGCAGATCACTGAGTTTGAGGCCAGGCTGGTCAACAGAATGAGTTCTAGTACAGCCAGGGCTGTGACACTGAGAAACTCTGCCTTGAAAAACAAAAATAAAGAACATGTTCGTTCAAGTCTCAAGACTAAGAAAACATGTCCCTACCCTGGCTAGTATGGTGGCTGCTCCTCCATAAATCATAGAGGTCATTTCACCACCTTCACAATGTAAGTTAGTGTGATGTTTCACTTTCTGACAAGAGTCCAACCTCAGCAAAGCCCCACTGCCTTGATTTCACTCTCAGATAATCAAAATTAAATTCAAACCCCCAGCCTCTCCTTGCAGCAAACATCGGTTGTACCACATTCTGCCGTGGTGTGTGTCCTTGCTGAAATGAGTCAATAAAGCCAGTTTGCTGGTGTCTGCTGGTTACTTTTAGCTCGAGGACGTTCACGATTAAGAGCAATGGGTGGGGGGCTGGAGAGATGGCTCAGTGGTTAAGAGCACCGTCTGCTCTTCCAGAGGACCCGGGTTCAATTCCCAGCACCCACATGGCAGCTAACAACTGTCTGTAGTTCCAGTTCCAGGCAAACACCAAGGCAAATAAATAAATAAATAAAGTTTAAAAAAAACAAAACAAAAAACAAAGAGTAGGTATAGTTCTAGATATTTCTCTGGGAGCAAACTCCCCTATTATTGTCTTTAAAATACATTTTATGGTCTTTAAACAGCAGATTTTTCCTTCCAAATTATATTCCTAGGCAAACTTCTCTACTCCTTCCCCTTCCTTGTCTGTTCCTGACAGGATTCTTTAGTCCTCGGCCATGTTCAAGTACTTCAGAACATCCAAAATCCTGTCAGAACTGAGGCCCAGGTAAACCACAGGCTTTGATCCCCAACGCTCACTCTTCTCGGGGTCTAAATACCCACCAGACAGCTTGCACATTTTTTTCTTTGAAAGGGCAGAGGCTTCTGGGATAGGAGAGGTGATAACCCCTCACTGTGGAGGGTAGCTCTTGAGTTTTATTCAGGGATGTGGCTTTTCAGACACCTGGAAGATACAGGTGGCAAGGTGCCCCGGGGCTCTTGGCTAGAGTCCTTAGGGCAGAGAAGGTGCTGGGCTTGTGAATAATCCAGTAAAGTCAGGGTGAATTTTAATTTGCTACTGCCCAGAACACCATTGTGTGTTAAGCCTCCATCTCAGAATGGGACCTTATCACTGTAATCGGAACCCAAATAAACAGTTCTGAGCTTTGAGCACATGGTTCTCTCTCTTTTCCTCCCATCTTTCTATCTGTAGAAATAGTACTCAGGTTAGCAATTTGAAACTGTGTTTTCTGAGGGCTTGTCTCTTGGAGGTAGACAGGGGCGGGAGGAACCCCAACACACATTCCAATTCTAACTCAACTAAGAGAAGTTTAATTTTCTTTTTTTAAAAGATTTATTTATTTATTATGTATACAGTGTACAGAAGAGGGACACCAGATGTCATTACAGATGGCTGTGAGCCACCATGTGGTTGCTGGGAATTGAACTCAGGTCCTCTGGAAGAACAGTCAGTGCTCTTAACCTCTGAGCCATCTCTCCAGCCCCTTAATTTTCATTTTTATGTTTTTTTTTTAAACTTTATTTATTTATTTGCCTTGGTGTTTGCCTGGAACTGGAACTACAGACAGTTGTTAGCTGCCATGTGGGTGCTGGGAATCGAACCCGGGTCCTCTGGAAGAGCAGACGGTGCTCTCAACCGCTGAGCCATCTCTCCAGCCCCTTAATTTTCATTTTTATGTTTTAAAGCTCTTTAAAAGATTTATTTTAAAGAATTAGCTTGTGGGTTGAAGCGATGAGGAGACTGGGGCTGGGGTGAGAATGTCCTTAACTTGTAAATGACAGTGTTGGAGAAATGATCAGTAAAATTCTGAATGCTGGGAAACAAACAACCTGATTTTTTTTTAACTTTATTTATTTATTTATTTGCTTTGGTGTTTGCCTAGAACTGGGACTACAGACAGTTGTTAGCTGCCATGTGGGTGCTGGGAATCGAACCCGGGTCCTCTGGAAGAGCAGAAGGTGCTCTTAACCGCTGAGCCATCTCTCCAGCCCCACAACCTGATTTCTTAAACAAATCAAAACATTCCCAAAACAACAACACACACAAAAGAAAACAAACAAAAAAGCAATAAATTGTAGGCTGGTGAGATAAGGGCAGTTGTTACCAAGCCTAGCAACCTGCATTTGATGCCCAGGACCCCCATGGTGGAAAGAGGGAACCAATTGCTCCAGATTGTCTTCTGACCCCCACAGGTAGTTGTGACATTCTCCTTCTCCACCCCTAATTCTATTCAGCTCTAAAGAAAAATCTAATCACAAAATTTGCAGAAAAGTGGATGCAGTTATAATATTGAGTTTACTCTACCTCAGAAAAAAAAAAAAAACCCTCGTGTTCTCCCTCATATATGGAACACAGCAGAAGATACAATATGTATCACATATACATGTGTGTACATATAAAAACAAACCATTTACTTGTGGATGCAATGGAATATGTAGAAAAGAATACAAGAGAAGCTAATATTGGGAGATGACACAGGACTGAATGCAGATAATACACATGGGTTATGAGTTATGAAGGATATAAAGCTAAATTGTTTCTGTAGGTTCTAACTCTGGATTTTTCAGTTTTAGTGGAGTGTGTCTAAAAATACATTCACCAGCGAGAGTGTAAGATCCAACGAAAAGTTCCACAGCTTCCATCCCAAATGCTACTCTAGCTCTTTAGAAGTCCACTAAAATGTACAGCCTTTGGGTCTGGCTAACTTCTAAAATTATTTTGTTTTATGTGCATGAGCATTTTGCTTGCATGTATGTATGTATATGCACTACATGTGTGTCTGGTGTCCATCTAAGTTGGAAGAGGGCATTGAATCCCAGGGTTACAGATGGTTAGGCGCTACCATGTACGTGCTGAGAATCAAACTTTGATCCACTGTAAGAAAAAGAACTGATGAGCTAACTCTCTAGCCTTGGCTGGTTAATTTTGGTGTATATTTTTTTGCAAGCTTTTTTTTTTAAATCATAAGTTTATAAATTAAAAAATGCTTAAAAATAAATGGGAAGGGGCTGGAGAGATGGCTCAGCGGTTAAGAGCACCATCTGCTCTTCCAGAGGACCCGGGTTCGATTCCCAGCACCCACATGGCAGCTAACAACTGTCTGTAGTTTCAGTTCCAGGCAAACACCAAGGCAAATAAATAAATAAAGTTTTAAAAAAAAATAAAAAATAAATAAAAAAAATAAATGGGAAATAAGAACATAAAAAAACTACAAGGAGAAAATGAAAAGATGATAGGAACAATAAAACGTCATGGACAGCTGCAGTGGCAGGCACCTCTAATCACATCACTTGGGAGAAAGAAGTAGGCGATCAGGTGTGAGTGGAAATCAGAGGACAACGTGATGTGATGTGGGATGTCTTTCTGTGTGCTGTGGATATCATTCTTTAATAAAGGAACTGTTTTGACCTATGGCAGGCATCTTAGAAGTAGGCGGGGAAAATCGGAGCATAGATAGGGGAAGGAGGGTGGAGTCAAAGGAGACACCATCTAGCAGCCCAAGAATCTGCATGTAAAAGTAACACAGGTAAACCACTTGGTAAAACAGATTAATGGGTTGAATTAAGATGAGAGAGCTAGATAGCAATATGCCTGAGCCATGGGCCAATCAGCATGAAATTAATATAAGCCTTTGTATGATTATTTGGAGTTAAGAGAGGGTCTGAACCTCTCAACTTCTGGCTGGACAGGCCAGAAACCTCATACTACAATGAGGTGTCCCAAAGGACTAAACTAAGAACATCAGGATTGGTGGAAAGTAACTTTACCTACTGAAACATTTTCCAGCTCTTGGTTTATCTGGTTTTTGAGACAGGTTTTCATGTAGCCCAGGATGGCTTCAAATTTGTTGTGAGTTGAGGATAACCTTGACTCTGAGCACTGGGATTACAGACATGTACCACCATACCTAGTTTACAGCCTGTTTATGCAGTTCCAGGGATTGAATCCCGGGGCTCTGGAACCAAAGCCTAAAACTAGCAACAGGAAGAGCCCACCAACAAGTTTGATTGACAGGTCACATGAAGGGCCTGATTGGCTAGTGAGGCCTGAGTGACAAGGTCACCGGATTCTTAGAGGCCAGCACTCCAGCCACTAAGCTTTGTGTTCGTGTACTTATCTGGTCCAATGAAAAGCTGACTGTCCAATAACTAGGGAGGAGGTAGAGACAGGACTTCTGGGTAGGGAGAGTAAGTAGGAGAAGACAGAAAGAGGACAGGGAGACACCAGGGGCCAGACAGACAGACAGACTCAGAGGAAGCAGCAAGTAGGATGTACAGAATGAAAGGTTAAAACTGCAAGCAAAACGTAAATGAATAGAAGCAGGTTAAATTAGGTTAAAAAAAAGCTAGTGGGCCAAGCCTAAGCTAAGGCCGAGCATTTATAATTAATAAGTCTTTGTGTCTTTATTTGGGAGCTGGTTGTCAGCCCAAAGAAAATTCCAACTACATAAATTTTTTCTTTTCCTATCCTTTTTCTTTTCTTTCTTTCTTTCTTTTTTTTTTAAAACTTTATTTATTTATTTGCCTTGGTGTTTGCCTGGAACTGGAACTACAGACAGTTGTTAGCTGCCATGTGGGTGCTGGGAATCGAACCCGGGTCCTCTGGAAGAGCAGACGGTGCTCTTAACCGCTGAGCCATCTCTCCAGCCCCGTTTTCTTTTCTTTCTTTTTTCTTTTTGAGACAGGGTTCTTCTGTGTAGCTCTGGCTGTCCCATAACTCCCTCTGTAGAATAGGCTAGCCTTGAACTCACAGAGATCCTCCTCTGCTTTCTGCCTCTGAGTGCTGAGCTTAAGGGCAGGTCCACCATACCCAGCCTTGGAGACACAACTTCAGACAGCCCCAGAGGAGGTTCGCCCTATCACAGTGCTGCTGCTGACCCTGAGGGTCAGTCACGCTGGAAACCCAGTATTGGCACCCACTCCCTCAGTGCAGAGATGCTTAGGAAGGCCAAAACCTTTTGGTTGGAATTGGAAAAGACCTAGTTAAGGGTTAAGAGAACATATGTGGGGGGGGCGGTGAGAGGTAGGGGCTGGAGAGATGGCTGAGTGGCTAAGAGCACTGGCTGTTCTTTCAGGGGTCCTGGATTCAATTCCCAGCACCCTCATGGCAGCTCACAACTGCCTGTAAGTCCACCTCCAGGGGATCAGACACTCTCACATAGACAGACATAGGTGCAAGCAAAATACCAATGTACATAAATGAATGAATCATTAAAAAGGAGAACACACAGGAAGGAACCGTACTGACACTGCCAGACCTATGTCTGGATGAGGCAGGGTGTGGGAAAGGTCAGGCTGTGTTAGGGAAGGACTCTGGGTTGAGACAGACAGCAGACTTTCCAGCTATCCTGGATCTCTTCCAAACCACACTTACGGGCAGCTCAGGGAAGCTGTCTGGATACTGGAGAAGGGAAAAAAGAGGAGAAATTCCATAGGTGGAAATTTATGTGGAGGCTGAGAAGAGGTGTGAGGCAAGATAAGGTGAAGAAACTTCTAGAGAGCATGGGGAAAGGGGACAACCTCTGGAGGTAAACACTTCTGCCCTGGAGGCTCTCTCGGGAGACCCCATCCATGGAAATGATGGACAGGATGTGGTCAGAGCACAGTGCAGCCTAGCCCGAGAGTCTACCGAGAAACCTGGAAACCACAGAAGACTAGAGGGTTATCGGCTGTGCTACATTTCCCAGATAATCTCCATTCTCTGTTCCAGTGAGCCTGAGGAGATCTGTCCTGACAGAGAGATCGACTTTAGAAAAAAATGGTAGGCAGGAGAGAGGGAGAGAGAGAAAGAGCCAGGTTTACCCTACAAGTGTTGGATCTGTCATGGTGAAGGAACTTCAGGACAATCCTGCTGAGCCAGGGCTGTTGTCCCCTGCCTATAATTCCAGGCCTGGGGCCAGAGGATTTGTATCTTTGGCCATATACAGTAAGTTCCAGTATGACACCCTGTCTCAATAATAAGTCATACCAACAAAGCAAGAAGGGGGTGGGAGCAAGCTTGGCTGCTCTCAAGTTTGCCCGAAATCAACCCCCAATTCCCTGGAGACCTCAGTGGATTTCTTTGGTTGCCAGATAGTCAATGACTTATACTAGCTATGGATCTCCATAGTTGTGTTTAGTAGAGGGGTCCCCAGAAGCCATAGGTTCAGGCTAGGGCCAATAGGCAGTTCCATAGCTTAACGGTATCTTAGATTGTCTTCTAGATTCTTATCCCTAGTGTCCAGGCTTTGTGTTCCAGGCTGGATTTTCACCAGGTGACACATGTTAGTGCGTCAGAGTCAGCTGGTATCAGCCTGGAACTAGCCCTGTGCCTGATTCATCCAGGAAGCTAAGCCAGGCCATAGAACAAAATCCCTTGAGATGGCTCCTACTAGTGAGTAGCCCCCTGGCCAAGAGAAAGCAGACAGGAGCCTTTTGGTCTCCTATTTGCAGGACTCTCTCATTCGTCTGCTTTGCTCATTGGGTTATGAGCTGTTGTTACTTTGCTTCCTTGATTTGTTTAGATGAAGGGGATTGCTGAGGAAGGAGCTGGACGGGGTACAGTACGGGCTTCTATTAGAAGAAGATTCCAGAAGTGGAATAAGTATGGATAAAATTAAGGAGTCACAGGACCCTGGGACCACTCTCTCCCCAAGAGATGCCACCTGGCCATAGTTTAGCCACATCCTGCTGTCTCCTTGGGATAGAGCCTACAACCCCTCACTTTCTGGCTCCATAGCTCTTGATGCTAATTCATGGACGTCCAAAGATCACTAAGCTTTACTTCCAGTCCCTTTCCCGACCTCGTAACCGCAATACAAACAGCGTGGGAATCCCCTTCCAGAAGGAAGCAACGGTGCAGCTTTAACAGAAAAGGGCGCTGACTCAGACTCTCTTACTATTGGCTGCTGCTGGGAATCCCACCATAGCGATTGGTCAAGGCAGAGCCCGCCTCCTCTTCTCATTGGCTCAGCCTGGAATATATAAGGGGCCCCATTCGGCCTCCGCCTCAGTCGGAGGTACGCAGGGCACCGGCTTGCAAGGCTCGGTGCGGCTACTTGAGGCACCACCTCCTCCTCCTCCTCGCTGAACCCGAGTCCCAGTCCCTTAGAGGCTGCAGCCATGAAGGAGAGACGTGCTCCGCAGCCAGTGGTGGTCAGATGTAAGCTCGTGCTGGTCGGGGACGTGCAGTGTGGGAAGACGGCGATGTTACAGGTGCTCGCCAAGGACTGCTATCCCGAGGTGAGCTTGGCCGGCCGGCACTGGCTCCATTTCCACCTGCCCCGGAGAGCCCGCTCCCCCACCCCCAGGCCAAGCCACCCTGCCTGCCTTTCTTCCCCCGAGACCTGACCTACTTCTCCCGCCTGGTCGGCTCCTCCTCACCTCTTTCCCCTCCCGCTTTGCTTCATTCCTGGGACCTGAAAGCACTGGAGAGCCTGGGCTTGACGCAGTACCTGTCTGGCCCTCCTGGAAGGCTCCATGAGGGTGGCCTCCTTCCGCTGATCACCTATGCCTAGGGACTAGAGGGCAGAACACAGGTTAGGATTGACTTGAGGCTCTGAAAATGGAACAAGTCTAGGGATAAGAAGAGAATGTGAATGTATGTGTCTCTGACCAGCCAGGATTGGGGCGCGGGGGAGGTTGCCCCAGGCTGGAAAGCAAAGGCCAGCATCTCTACAGTCCTTCTGCCCCATGTATCCCCTCCTCTGGCTCCTAATCACCTGACGCATATGTGAGTGCTTTCTCATGTAGCCAATGCTAGGTGTGGGGTTCTGAGGGCAGAAGGCGAGCCCAGATGTGAATGTTTTCCCTCTCCTTACAGACCTATGTGCCTACCGTGTTTGAGAATTACACAGCCTGTTTGGAGACCGAGGAACAGCGGGTGGAGCTTAGTCTCTGGGACACTTCAGGTAAGACTGGAGTCACAAATGCTGCATCCTATCCCCGCTGGCTAGCTGCAGTGGTTGCCTTTTTTAGAGAAGAAAAATCCCCCTTGGAGGATAGAGGTGCTTGCCAGGAAACAGAACGAAGGAATGTAAAGATGATTTTTTGGCTGGGGATGTGGACTCTCTTAGATAATCCAGGAAAGTGATGAACAAAACCCAGAAGCCAATCAGGCCTCTCTGGTCTAGTTCCATTTTTCAGAGGGCTTGGGAAGAGACCCCTGAGTACTCCCAGGAGCATCAGACAGGTCTTCTCCATTCACACATCCACCCCCTCTCCCTCCCTCGCTTCTCTCTCTCTCTCTCTCTCTCTCTCTCTCTCTCTCTCTCTCTCTCTCTCTCTCTCTCTCTCTCTCCTCCCTTTAGTCCTCCGGAGCAAAGTTAAGTGAGTGGAAGGAGACAGTGCTGTGGAAGGCAGCTGGAGCAGAGAGCCGCTCCTTTGGAGGGAATCTTGCTCTTCTGCATTCTCTCTCAGGCTACTGCTGTCTGCTTGCCGCAACTCAGCCCTTCCCATCAGAGGCTGCGGCTCAGAGATGAAGCGATGCATCATTGATGTTTTGGAGGGTGGGAAAAGATGGTAAATATAGGGCATAGGCACGTTGGAGTTAGTGTCCAACAGAGTGCATGGGTTTAGTTATCATTTCTCCCTGTACTAGGGTAAGTTTGGAGATGCCTCCAGTACATAGAAAGCAATGTTTCCCTCACTCTCCACCCCAAGCTTTTCCATGCTTTAGCAAAAAAAGATTTTTTTTTTAAACATATTCCAGCTGAGTTTAAAGAGGAACTGTAAATCACTAAGGCATTCCCCATGTGTGTGAAATATACCACCCTACTTCTCTGGGGGGGGGGGATCTTGTTCCCATTCTCCAATTTTGAGATCTGGAGCTAGGGAATGGGAAACAGAAAATAATAGATACTTCTTTAGCTCTCTCCACAAGCAGAATTCCTCAGGCTGGTACAGTTGCAATTCCAGGAGAGGGAGGCAGGATTCTGATTATCCTGGACTGTGCTATGCTGGCTGGCTGGGACCAGAATGCAGCGTGGCTGCATGATGTATGGTTTTTCTCCTGCTGTACCCTGCCACCTTCCAGTCATCCTGAACCTTGCTGCCACGGCTCATCTCTCTTCATTGCCCCCTCTCTACTGCTCAGATAATGAATACCAGCAAGTGTGCTCTTAGAAAGAGCTCACACCCTACCCTCTCACTTCAAAGAGATAAGCTGCTACCCTTCTTTCAGATTAGGTTCCCTTAAGGACAGAGGAAATGACAGTGATGTTTGGGATGGAGCTTCCTTACGTCTGGTCCAGGGTTGAACCTGTTACTGTTACCCAGTTGTTGGTCTTAGGGGAGGGGGATTGCTGGGATCCAAAATGGAGACCTACTCCCCTCCCCCGTACACAGAGCTCCCCCTGCCTTGATGCTGCTGTGGTCCAACCCCCACCTCACCTCAGAAAGAGATGGGGGTGGATTGCTGAAGGAGCAGGCAGCTATCCCAACTCCCCCTTACTTCTTTTTTTTTTTTTTATGACCGACACCCCCACCTCAGCTTGGATTCCCCCCAGTTTCCATGGTGATCGCAGCACAGAGAGAGGGGCTGCTTGCTATTCTAAGCACGGATTGTCTGGATTCCAAATCTGCTCCTGCTCCTTTCTCAGGGTGGAGGGGGCCAGGCTCAGCTCCTGGTCTTCACCCCATCAGACCCTGGGTGGCTTTCCTTCCCTCCACCAAGGATCCTTGCTGTCACCATTAACTCCACAGCTATGGGTGCTCCAGTCTTTGAGACTGCCTCCCTGAGATCCGAGGGGTGGGGGCCATGATATTACTTTGCCCTCTTCAGTGCAAGTTGATGTAGGTGGGCAAAGGAGTAAAACATCATATCTTAGATGCTTTTCCTCCCCCAGCAACCTCTGAAGCTCTGACCCCGAGGTAGGAATCAGAGCAGCTGGTTATGTAACAGACAGGGTTATTTCTTCACTGGGGACCCTCGAGTAGAAGTAGAGAGCAGAGGCAGGGCTGCAGGCAGGCTCAGCTGACCTGAAGGTACCACAGGTACCAGCAGCTCATTCTGGGACTCTGAAATGAGTAGATCTTAAATTAAACCCACTATGGGAAAACCCAGACAGTATACTCTACCTTCATTTGCTTTTGCTCTTTTAAGACAGAGGGAAATGGTATTCCTGAATAGCCTGGCAGGTGGTCATGTCCCAAGCTTCCAGTGGCACTGTGGGATATAGCTGGATATTGAGGAGTCAAGAATTACATTCCCAGGGATCCTTGGGCTTGGGCCTGTAGAGAAGAGGAAATGCCAGGGCTCACTCTTAGCTCTTCTCCTGTTACCCCAGGGTCCCCTTACTACGACAATGTCCGCCCACTCTGCTACAGTGACTCAGATGCAGTACTCCTGTGCTTCGACATCAGCCGGCCAGAGACTATGGATAGTGCACTTAAAAAGGTGAGGCTAGGCCTGAGGTGAGCATGCTAACCATCCTGGCTACTGGGTTGGGGGGTGGGCTGGAGCAGGAAGATCCTAAGTTCAAGTTCAGCTGGGGCCACAGAGCCAGTTCAAGACCGGGCAATTTGTCTTCAAATCAAAATAAAATAGGGCTGAAGATGAATCTCAGTTGGTAGAGACTGCGTCCCTAGCATAAGCTAGGCCGGGAGGTGGGCACAAATAATTCTGTAGTTTCTTCCCACTCCCCAGAAGAACAAGATGGAGCCTTGTCCTCCAACCCTCCTGTCTGTTAGCCAGGAAAGCAATGTTTTGCTTGAAGCCTCACTGTTAACTGTGGCTGTGGGTTGAATCTGGGTCTCCTGCTTCTTGGTCTTCTGCCTTTTCCTTACCCTATACTGATTTCCCAGAGGCCCAGCTAAAGAGGGAGATGCTAAAGGCCCAGAGAACCTTCTGGTAATATGAGGAATGGGGCCTTTTGGGAGCAGCTTCAGTGGACTGTGATCCCAGGCCCCTGTGTCAGGCAGGTCAGGGCTCAACAGCTGGTAGAAGTGGCTGGATCTGAGAGGTGAGCTCTGCCTATACAGAGACCCCCTCACACACATACAAGGAAGCACTATGGGACTTGCCTAGCTTCTCAGGGAAGAGATGGCTCCCCCTAACCTGGCATTCTTTCCCCATGGCTGGGGAAAGAAGATAGACTCATATCTTCTGTGTGTGGCAGGAAGTGGGAGACTTGCCCTGTGTCCCCTGTGGTGACTGTGCTGTTAACACAGGGACAGGCTCCTGGGTTTAGCACACTGGTGCCACCAAAGGCCTCATGGGCAGGAAGATGATGTAATTAGTGCAGCAGGGATACTGTGACTCAGACGGAGGACTGAGCTTTGATACTGAATGATGTGCTTGATGCCTGCCAGCCAGACTTCTGGTATCTGCCTCTGACTTTCTCCTTTCTCCTTCTATATTCCTGCTCCGACCCTCAGTGGAGAACAGAAATCCTAGACTATTGTCCCAGCACCCGTGTTTTGCTTATTGGCTGCAAGACAGATCTTCGAACAGACCTGAGCACTCTGATGGAGCTTTCCTACCAGAAGCAGGCACCCATCTCCTATGAGCAGGTGTGTGTGTGTGTGTGTGTGTGTGTGTGTGTGTGCGCGCGTGCTGGAGGATGGTATAGAGAAGGCTATGGTGGAGGGCTTAGATATGGCTCTGGATTAAACTCTTTCTATATGACAAGATAGAATTGGTATTGGGGGCTATCTATAAATAGCAAACCATCACATGGGTTGAGGTAGTAGGCACTTGTTAACTTAGATTTCTACTATAGGTTAGCTTGTGAGCCTCTCCTGTGTGGGGGCCAGCATTTTTAAGATTCCTTTTTTTTTTCCTGGTAGACCATATGTATCAGACTCATTAAAAATGCTTGTTAGAGCTGAATGTAGTCTGTAATCCCAGAACTCAGGACGTAGAGGCAGAAGGATTCCAAGTGAGGCCAGCCTGGCTATATCATAAGGTTCAGTCTCAAAAAACCCAAACTAGCAAACAAAGAGAAGTAATTGTTGGAGTTTTGAATTCCAAGCTCCATGCCTATCAAATAACTCTGGGAGAAAGGTATGAACACCTGCATTTTACAACAAAACTCAAGGATGAATTTTAATTAATTATTCAATCTTGTGTGTGTGTGGTGCATGTCATGCCCATGTGTGGAGGTCAGAAATGGGAGTTGTTTCTCTTATTCCACCATGTGAGATTCTGGGATTGAAGCTGAGCCACCTCACTAGCCACGAAGATAATTTTGAATGCAGAAAGGAGTGTAAGAATGTCACCTGAGGGCTGGAGAGATGGCTCAGCGGTTAAGAGCACCGTCTGCTCTTCCAGAGGACCCGGGTTCGATTCCCAGCACCCATATGGCAGCTAACAACTGTCTGTAGTTCCAGTTCTAGGCAAACACCAAGGCAAATAAATAAGTAAATAAAGTTAAAAAAAAAAAAAAGAATGTCACCTGAAAGAACTCCTTGAAATACTAACCTCAGGGGGCTGGTGAGATGGCTGAGAGGGTAGGGTGCTTGCCACTAAACTTGATGATTTGATTTTGATTCCTAGGCCCCACATGGTGGAAGGACAGAACCAACTTCCACAAATTGTCCTCCGACCTCCACACACATGCTATGGCGCAAGTCCATACAGACACACACTCACACAAAATAAACATATGGAAAGGGTTTTGGTTTTTTCATGACAATGTTGAGACTGGAGGTGTGGCTAAATGCATGGCAGGCATGTGCAAAGGCCTGGGTCCCATCACCAGTACCAAAACTAAAGACTCAATATCTATGTCATTCTCAGACATCCTTCTATACCTGGTTTGGCATCAGTACACCTTTCTAAATGTTGTAGGTAATTCTGGCATGCAGTCGCCTTTATGAATAACTGGCAGAGACTGATGGTAGAAAACTGGCACTTGGGTGTCATCTGGATATATGTCCAGAGTGACACATGGAATGCCATGGTGTTCCTAAGCATTTTAGACCACTGCATTAATGATTGCACCCTTCCCACAGGGCTGTGCGATAGCTAAGCAGTTGGGCGCAGAAATCTACCTGGAGGGCTCGGCTTTTACTTCAGAGAAGAGTATCCACAGCATCTTTCGGATGGCGTCCATGGTGTGTCTGAACAAGCCTAGCCCGGTGCCCCCGAAGAGCCCTGTCCGGAGTCTCTCCAAGCGGCTCCTCCATCTCCCCAGTCGCTCTGAACTCATCTCGTCCACCTTCAAGAAGGAAAAGACCAAAAGCTGTTCCATCATGTGAAGCTGGAGCTGGAGGCGGGGGGGAGACAGCCCCCCACTTCCTCCCTTGGGGTGCAGAGGCACGGAGAGAGGGAGGATGAGACAGTTGAAGACGCTGGATGTGACTTTTTCAGATGGCCACAGTGAGGGCTTAGACGGCGGGAACAGGGCTGAAGAAGCCAAGCCTGGAAGGAGGGCCTGACACGAAGAAGCAAGAACCATCACACCCCAAGCCGGACACTAGGCTGTGGAGGGGGCAGTTGCCCCAGTGTCCCTACTCCAGAGGAAGGAAGGGTGTTGGGGGAATGGGCCTCACCTTCAGCATCTCGCCTCTTCCACACAGCGTCCGTCCCGTCCCGTGCAGGCTGGGGATGGGAGGGGTCCTTGAGCCCTCCTTTTCCCCTTTAAGAAGTGGCAGAGGACTGGACAGTGGGAAAGCCCAGAGGCAGCTCCCTTGGGGGCTTAGCCCAGGTGCTTCAAAACTGTAACCAGAAGAGCAAGGGCTGGTCAGAGTCGGTAAGGAAACCTCATCTTTGCATAGCCCATGCATCATGGAGAGGTGACATCATACATTCACACGCTTCTCACTGAAGTCCCCAGGGCCCAAGGGAGAAGCCCCAGACCCCCTTCTCTCGCAGAATGTGGGGGTGGTGGTGCTGCAGGGGCAGGACTGATGGGGGTCACCAGACTTTTCTGTCCTTAGGGAGGTACAGTTGGCATTTGTTTTATAGACTCTTGTCTTTGGAATTGGGGGGAGGGGGGAGTGTTTCAATCTGTTATATGTTCTGTGTTTAAAGAAGAAAACCTATTTATTAATGAAATATAACATACGAAGAAGTTGGTTGTTTGTTGTTCTTTGACTTTTGGCAAGTGATGATCAGGGCAATGGTGTTTTGGATGTCTCTTTGTGGGTTCTGGTGGTCGTGTCCATGGCTCCCTAATACCTGTCCCACCTTGATCCCACTCACATCCTACAAGCAAAGGAGGAGCGCCTTAGCCCTGGAGTGGAGCTTCCACCCCTCAGAATGCTCACACTGTGGACAGGAGAATGGTTTTTTGTAAGGGACTGTCCTCTGTAGTATATGACATTCAGCAGCATCCCTGGTATTCCTGGTTCTGGATGAGAGTAGAATGAATGCTCCAGTTATCACAGCCAGAAATGTCTCTAGATGTTGTTGAACATCCTTTGGATAAAATCACCTCCTATTGAGGACACTTGCCCAAGAGAAGCGGCTTCCAACCTTCCTAATGCTGTGACTCATTAATACAGTTCATGATGTCGTGGTGACCCCAACCATAATATTATTTTATTGCTTCTTCACAACTGAAGTTTTTCTACTGTTATGAATTATAATGTAACTATCTGATAGGCAGGATATCTGATGTGTGACCACCAAAGGAGTTTCACCTTTCAGCTTGAGAACCACTGCCCTACAGAGCTGAAGAAGAAAGAATCTCACCTCCGTGAAGAGGCTCAAGATGCTGAGGCCCATTCCTAGTAGGTATTGTAGTTCAAAGCCCAGCAAAAGTTCCTGCGATTCCATTTCCTGAGGGTAGGGAGAGCTGACCTTTGTTATTGATTTCCAAGTCTAGTGTCAATTGATGGTAGCTCAGGGAGTTTTATTTTTATTTATTTATTTATTTATTTATTTATTATTTTTCTTTTCTTTTGGTTTTTGAAAGCTTTATTTATTTATTATTTATTTATTTGCCTTGATGTTTTTCCTGGAACTGGAACTACAGACAGTTGTGAGCTGCCATGTGGGTGCTGGGAATCGAACCCGGGTCCTCTGGAAGAGCAGACGGTGCTCTTAACCGCTGAGCCATCTCTCCAGCCCCCTTCTTTTGGTTTTTTGAGATAGAGTTTTCTCTGTGTAGTTTTAGAGCCTGCTCTGGAGCTCACTCTGTAGACCAGCTTGACCTCAAACTCACAGAGATCCACCTGCCTCTGCCTCCTGAGTGTAGGATTAAAGGCATGAGCCGCCACCGCCTGCCAGTTCAGGGGTTTTTAACACCTCCTTCTTTTTTTAAATATTTATTTGTTATGTATATAGTGTACAGAAAAGGGTACCAGATCTCATTAGAGATGGTTGTGAGCCACCATGTGGTTGCTGGGAATTGAACTCAGGACCTCTGGAAGAACAGTCAGTACTTTTTTTTTAAAATTTTATTATTATTATTATTTATTTATTTGCCTTGGTGTTTGCCTGGAACTGGAAACTGGAACTACAGACAATTGTGAGCTACCATGTGGGTGCTGGAAATTGAACCCCTATCCTTTGGAAGAACAGTCAGTACTCTTAACCTCTGAGCCATCTCTCCATCCCTTAACACCTCTTTCTTAGTGACACATAGCTCTTGTTTTCTAAGGTTCATAAAATAGTAATAGAAATTAAATGTTATTATGGGGATTGGAAAGATAGCCCAGGTTAAGAGCACTTTTTATTCTTGCAGTGGGCTCCAGTTCTGTTCCCAGCACCCACACAGCGGCTGACCATTGTAACTACAGTTCCAGAGCATCCTATGTCCTCTTCCGGCCTCCTTGGAGAGTGCACACATGTGGCACACACATAGACAAAACACCTGTATGCATAACATTTAAAAATCTTTTTAGGGGCTGGAGAGATGGCTCAGAGGTTAAGAGCACTGACTGTTCTTCCAGAGGTCCTGAGTTCAATTTCCAGCAACCACATGGTGGCTCACAACCATCTATGATGGCATCTGGTACCCTTTTCTGTATACTGTATACATAATAAGTAAAAAAATATTTTTAAAAAGTTACTATGACTAGGTATGGTGCACATTTGGAATCTCAAATTTTGAGGAGCTGAGTCAGGAGAATTGTGAATTCTAGGGCAGTCTGGGGTATGGTGTAGCGAGACCTTGTTTCTAAAAGAAATGTTACTGTGCATCTGATTTTTAAAAAAGATTTCTTTTTATGTTTAATCATATTAGTCTGCTTATCTGTGTGTAGGTTGTTCATGTATGAATGAATGCAGATTCTTCAGATACCAAAGGCATGGAGGCCCCCTGGAGCTGGAGTTAACAGTTAATTATGAGCTGCCCTACAATATAAGTTGTAGGAGTTGAACTCAGGTTCTCTGAGAGAGCAATATATGCTCTTAGTTGCTGAGCCACCTCTCCAGCTCCATTTTTTTAAAGATTTATTTATTTATTATATATACAGTATACAGAAGAGGGCACCAGATGTCATCCATCATAGATGGTTGTGAACCACCATGTGGTGCTGGGAATTGAACTCATGACCTCTGGAAGAACAGTCAGTGCTCTTAACCTCAGAGCCATCTCTTCAGTCCTTCCAGTCCCATTCTATTCATCTGTTTTAAATCATTAAATTTTACATCATGAACAAAACTGTTGGGGGCTGGAGAGATGGCTCAGCGGTTAAGAGCACCGTCTGCTCTTCCAAAGGACCCGGGTTCGATTCCCAGCACCCACATGGCAGCTAACAACTGTCTGTAGTTCCAGTTCCAGGCAAACACCAAGGCAAATAAATAAATAAAGTTTAAAAAAAAAAAAAGAACAAAACTGTTATATGCTTGCTGTGTGTCAGAGCACTTTCTATTCTGTGATGAGTTTTTCAGACACTACCTAATTCATTATGCAGACAAGGAGGTCCAGAGAGATTAACATGCCCAAACCATGAAGCTATGTGCTATTAAAACATGGATACAGCTGGGCAGAGGTGGTATACATCTTTAATTCCAGCGCTCAGGAGGCAGAAATAGACAGATCTCTGTGAATTCAAGGCCAGCCTGGTCTACAGAGCAAGTTCCAGGACAGCAAGAGCTACACAGAGAAACTCTATCTCAGAAACAAAACAAAAACTCCAAAAAAAAAAAAAAAAAAAAAAAAAAAAAAAAAAAAAAAAAAAAAAAAAAAAAAAAACGAATCCAGAAAGTCTAGGTCTAGAACATTTTTTTTGAGATGAGGGACTCACTATATAACCAAAGGTGACCTAGGAGTCACAAAGATCTGCTGCCTTTGCCTACTGAGAGCTGGTATCACAAGTGTGCACCACCATGCTGGGCTGTTATAGCCCAGGATGGTTCCAAACTTGCTAAGTTCAACATAATAAGCAACATAATATGCTTATTAATTAATTTTGTGGTGGAGGGCAGCAGTTGAAAGTGGGTCTTTTGTTTGTTTTTGTTTTTTTTAAAGACAAGGTTTCTCTGTGTAGCCCTGGCGGTCCTGGAACTCTCTCTCTCTGTACACCAGGCTGGCTTTGAACTGGGAGATTTACCTACTGAGTGCTGGGACTAAAGGTGTGCACCATCACCACCACCGGGGTCTTATATAGCTTGTGTTGGCCTTAAACTCACTATGTAGCTAAGAGTGACCTTGAACCCCTGATACTTGGACCTTCACCTCACAAGTGCTATTTTTACAGGCATGCATATCACACCTGGCAGAATATGTGCTTTTAATTGTCTTGCTAGGCCACCTTGTAAGACAAAGAGTATTCTTATTTCTGTTTTATGAGTGAGGAAATAGAAAAGCCTATATAATATGCAATACTCATTTTATAGAGTATGTATACTATATTATGTAATTATGTTATATGATATGCACATTATATAATATGCATATTTATATATATACTAGGTAACATGCAGAAGAGCATACTGATAGTGACTGAGTTAGTACTCAAACCAAGTCTCACTGTTAACTATATTATACATATAATCGTGGGAGCTGGAAAGTGGCTTAGTGGTTAAACTGTTTGCCTTGTGAACATGAGGTGCAGAGTTCAAATCCTTGAACCCACACAGTGGTAAATGTGCCGTACATCCGTGATCCCTGGGCTTCTGCAGTGACAGGGAAGGTAGAAGGTGTCAGGCAAGGCCTGCGGGTCATCACGTGACCTCTGTGAAGTGGCAAGCTTGTGCCCACACATCACACACACACACACACACACACACACACACACACACACACACACACCAACAATAGTCTTTATGTCCTGAATCTTAAGAATAAATGTTTGTAAGAGAGTAAGAAGAGCAAAATCAGCACGTATGCTGAAGACCAATGGCTTTTTCTTATACGTGTAGTGGAGAGAAGTACAAGGTAGTAGGGACTGTCACTGTGAACTTGGATGAGCCTTTTCTTTCTGAGTCCCAATTTACTCTTTTTGAAAAATTGTTCACTTAGGGCTGGGAGGGATGGCTTAGCAGTTCAGAGCACTGGCAGTTTTTTTTAGAGGACTTGGGTTTGATTTCCAACACTCACATGGCAGTTTACAACCCTCTGTGACTCTGATCCCAGGGGGTTGACACCCTCTCTCGGCTTCCTTATGCTTAGGTACCATGTAGTACACATATGTACAAAAACAAACAAAACGAAACAAGCAAAAAACAAAATAGAAAGAAACCCATATACATACAATTAAAATAAATCTAAATAGATAATTATTATTATAGTATTCTGAAAATAGGGAATGGTAGGGACTCTCAAATCAAATGGATATGAAGAAATCAGATCCCTTTATTTTAACTTTGTGGGCTTGTTTAATTTTATTAGGCCACATTCTCCTTATCAATAAAATTAAGGAATGCCCATCTCATACTGATATGACTGTTAAGACAAGTAACATTAGCCTAAGTGTCTAGCCAGAGCTGGACACTAGGAAGACTATGAAAGATTTTAAAGATGAGTGCATTTTTTTTTTTTTTTAGGGTTTCAGTCTGTGAGTGGAGCGCCCTCTAGTGTTCATTATACCCAATAGTTCTCAGATTGCCTGAGCCCTCCCTGCGCTCTATTCATAGGCTCCTAAACTACACCGAGCCAGTGAAGCTGAGATTTTGGATTGGGGTATATTCTGAGACCCTGTTTGAGAACCAAAAGAATAGAGAGTGAAAACCAGGCCGGAGGCTTTGAGAGATAGATGGCTTAGCAGTTAAGACCACTGGTTTTTCTTCCAGAGGACCCAGGTTCAATGCTCAGCACCCTCACGGCAGGTCACACTGTTTGCAACTCTAGTTATGGACACTCTTCCACAGGCATACATGCAGGTAAAACACTAATGCATATAAAATAATAAATAAATAAATAAATAAATAAATAAATAAATAATCCCAACAACTATGGGTTTAAAAAAAAACTGATGTGAGAAAATGCTGTGAACGGAAGTACTGGGTACCCTAGTGACTTTATCATCCTAGCAGGTAAAATTTTCCTTTTGTTTTGAAAGGTGCTGATGGTGCATTTGAACCAAAGAGAAGGAAATTGGGTATGTTACTATAAGAAAAATTAAGTGGGGGGCTGGAGAGATGGCTCAGCGGTTAAGAGCACCGTCTGCTCTTCTAGAGGACCCGGGTTCGATTCCCAGCACCCACATGGCAGCTAACAACTGTCTGTAGTTCCAGTTCCAGGCAAAACACCAAGGCAAATAAATAAATAAATAAATAAATAAATAAAGTTTAAGAAAAAAGAAAAATTAAGTGGACTGATGTCGGGAGAACCCGAAGGAAGAAATCAATGGTAACAAGTAGCCCAAATGGGCAGATCCTAAAGAAAAAGAAAACAACAAGCCTGAGTCCCATATGGAATGTTGAGTCAACAGTAAGAGTTTAGGAGACCCAACAGTATGAAATTAAACAAACAAACAAGAGTTTAAGAGAAAGTACTTTCCAGGAAGCCTTTGGAATGTTGGCTTATTATTTATTGGCAAGGGACTTGGGGTATTCAGGAATTCACCTTACTGGGGGCTCAAGGTTGCTAAAATACCTTCCTACGATTGGAGTAGCACTACCCTGAAAACTGTACTACCTTCATTGTGAAATACTAGGCTGTTCAAGTTAACTATTCTTTAGTTCACCCACCTGCAAAAGAGAGGCAATAACCTCTCACGATTTTTTTATAAAAGCAATTTTTTCAAAAAACAGCAAATTACAAATAACTATCGTAAAAAATTCGTCGCTGTAAGCTGCCGGTTATGACTGAGATTAACTGCAGTGTCTATTGGAAGATTCCAGAGAGACTGAGGCACGGGAGAACCTTGCAGGTGGGAAGACAACACTTTAAAAATTCTTTCTCCCACAGAAACCGAACCTTCTGCGAACCACACTGCCCAGAAGCCCTTGCGGCCAGACCGGTCCTCGCGCCGTGCATTCCGGGATTGGTAGTTTTCGGATCCTATTCGTCACTCGCGCAGTGTAGGCCTAGGAACTCGCTTTCCCGGCTACCCACGCGGCCAAGGTGCTCCTCGGCGATCAGGAAACGCGAAAGATGGCGACTGCTCGGCGACGTTGAGGCCGCGTTAAGGCGGTTCAGGCGCGGGGTGGTGAGTCTTGGGCAGTGGAGGCGGCTCCCAGGAAATTGGAGAGTGGGGGAGAGCAGGGAGACAGTCGTGGCCCCCGCTGTTGGGATCAGACAAGGAAGAACGCCCCAAGGAAGGGGCGCGAGCCGGAGAAGCTCTGGCGGGCAGGAGCAGTGTCAGCTGCCTGGGGCACAGGCCACCTCGAGGACCATGTTCTGAGCCCAGACTTTGGCCCATGGACATTGTGCTTGCTCTACCTCGCTCTGACTTTGTTCTTCTTCCCTCACTTCGGCCAGGCTAGAACTCTGATGTTCTTCCAGAAACCAGTCTGTGCTTTCCCGCTTCGGCGCCGCCAGTATTATTGCTTTTGCCGGAAATTAATTCTAACCCTTATCTACAATTACGTATCTTCAAATTCTATCCATGTTTTTTAAAAAAGCTCAATTTTCCCGTAGATCCTTAAATATTCTGTTTTACGAATGGAAAGAAACTGCTACTTTGCATTCTCAGAATACTTCATCTGAGCGTTCTTCATCTTGGCGCGTTGCTTCCTGTGGACAGAATTTCATTTTGTAACTTCCACAGAACTGAGTCTAGCTCCTGATAAACAATTAAGTGAAAGTAATTTGCCTTTGCCTGACAACAGAACTAAGAAGCACAGCCAGGGTCTTCTATAATCATTATTGCCCATGCTTACATTTTTGGTTTTGGAGACAGGGTCTCTTGTAGATCAAGCTGGCCTTGAACACAATATGCAGCTTAGCGTGTCCTGTCCTTGTTCATGCCCACCTGCATGTTAGACTGCAAGAAAAAGAGAGAGAGAGAGAAAACAAAACAAAACAAAACAAATACTATTTTCAGGCAGATGGTGGTGGTGCACGACCTTAAACCCAGCACTCGGAAGGCAGAGGCAGGTGAATATTGTGAGTTGAAGGCCAGCCTAGTCTACTGAGTGAGTTCCAGAACAGCTAGGGCTCCATAAAGAAACTCTTGTCTTGAAAACTCACACACACACACACACACACACACACACACACACACACACACACACACTTCCTTGTAAGTTACCACAGTAATCTCTTCTAATGTAATTTATGGTTCTAACAATACCCTGCTTAAAGTTCTTCTGATGCTCTCATTGAGGTTAAGTTGGAATTTCGGACCTTGGGGTCCCTAACATCTTATTTTGCTCTTACTGTTAGTTCCAGTTCTTTCCAGGCATGTTCCTCTCAGGTTTGTATTCCTCCCCTTTCCTGCCGATGAGACAGCTATAGCAAAAGCCACCAGCTGTCACCACACCTCCCAAATCTCCAGTGGCTCTGTTGACTGTGCTCTCTTTGAAATATGTTTGGCTTCTGCGTTGTTATATTTTTACACCTCTTCCCCCATTGAAGCGTCTGCTTTTTTTTTTTCTAGTCTTTTCTCTGGTTTTGTCTAGGCGCTTTTCAGTGTTAGAGTGTGTCAGAGCTGGGCTGTGAATCTCCTCTTCCACTTTTTTCTTTTTTTAAAAAAAAAAAAACTTTATTTATTTATTATTTATTTATTTATTTGCCTTGGTGTTTGCCTGGAACTGGAACTACAGACAGTTGTTAACTGCCATGTGGGTGCTGGGAATCGAACCCGGGTCCTCTGGAAGAGCAGAGGATGCTCTTAACCGCTGAACCATCTCTCCAGCCCCAACACTTTTTTCTTTACCCTGCTGCTTGATATTAAGACACAATGACTTACATGTGTCTTGAGTTCCAGATTCCTCTTTTCTATTTGCTTTCTAGAGTCTCTCTTTGGTTGCTTTATTGATACCTCACATACTGGCAAAAATAGAGCTTTTCCTTCTCTAGTCTTCTCTGGTTGCTCAAACCATACATTTAGGAATTGTCTTCCCACTGTCTCATCACCTTCCTAAACATTGACAGTAACATGTTTATTTTATCATGGAGCAGACAATGCAGAAGCAGTTTCTCCCTAGCCCTCAGAGCTGTCTGTGTGTCTCTTTACCTTTTTCCCCTTTATTAATAAGTCCTGTTAGCTCTTCTTCCAAAGTATGCCCATGTCTGTTTACATTCTTAGAACACCGTCATCTTATGTTTAGATAGAGTTGCCCCTTGTGATTATCCGAGGTGAATATCAAAATGTGCATATGCTTATATATTTTCCATAGAATGTAACAATATTTGCACATACCCTACATGATCACTTTGCATATTTTTGAAGATGTTATAGATTAATTATAAATGGTTAAAAAATCTACAAGTGTACAATTTTCTGGAATAATTTTGATTTATTGTTGGTTGAAGCTCTGGGTGCCGATACACTGTGTTGTAGTAGCATTCTAAGTCACTTGAGTAATTCTTTTCTAATATAATATTGGAGTTTATACCCTGTTTAAATCCCTTCCAGTGTTTCTAAATAGATTTTTTTTTTTAACTTTATTTATTTATTTATTTGCCTTGGTGTTTGCCTGGAACTGGAACTACAGACAGTTGTTAGCTGCCATGTGGGTGCTGGGAATCGAACCCGGATCCTCTGGAAGAGCAGACAGTGCTCTTAACCGCTGAGCCATCTCTCCAGCCCCCCTTCCAGTGTTTCTATTGGTTTTAAGTTGAAATCCAGTGCCTTGCACTGGTTTCTAGCAGTTTCATGATTTGAGTTCTACTTGCTGATCTTTTTTTTTTTTTTTTTTTTTTTAGCATGTATGGGTCCTTTGTGTTCATTTATATCTGTGCATTGAGTGCCTGGTGCCTGTGGAGGACCAAACAGGGTATTGGATCCCCTGGAGCTACAAGTGGCTGTGAGCCACCATGTCGATTCTGGGGACCAAACCCAGGTCCTCTTGTAGAGCAGCCAGTGCTTTCAACCACCAAGTAATTTCTTCAGCCCCATCTTGTCTTTTAAAAAATTATTTGTGGGGGCTGGAGAAATGGCTCAGCGGTTAAGAGCACCGTCTGCTCTTCCAGAGGACCCGGGTTCGAATCCCAGCACCCACATGGCAGCTAACAACTGTCTGTAGTTCCAGTTCCAGGCAAACACCAAGGCAAATAAATAAATAAATAAATGAAGTTTTTAAAAAAAATTATTTGTGTATTTATTTTATTGTACTGTGTAGGTTGTGTATGGCACAATGCCACATGTAGAGACCAGAACATGTGGAAATCCTTTCTGTTGTGTGGGTCCTAGGGACCAAACTCAGATGGTTAGGCTTGGCCACAGGCCTGTTTTCCGAATCATCTTGTGGACCTCACACTGACCTCATTTGGAATTAGCTTCCCTTTGGGTCAGTACCCACTCAGCCACTGTCTCTTCAAAGTGTCAGATAGCTAAGCTGGTGCCCCAGTGCCTTGGTGCTGTCTGTCTGCCCATAGGCTCTTTTTCTCCTTCCATGGCTGTTTCTTTCATCATCAGTCTCAGGGTAAATGTCAACCTAAAAATTCTTCCCCGGGCAACCTCTGGTCCATGTGTCCATCTCTCTCTTTTGGGGGTTACTCTGAGGATTTGCAGTACTATGCTGCCCTGAGGTTAACCTGTGTGGGCTCAGAGGCTTGTTTGCTGTCTCATCCCCAGGGCCTAGGTCAGCTTCACACTAGAGAACCCCAGCACATACTTGTTGAAAGAGAGAGGCCAGACACAGTGTTGTGCACTTTAATTCCAGCATTTGGGGTAAAAGCAGGCAGATCTCTGTGAATTAGAGGCTGCACTGAACTATAAATTCCAAGCCAGACAGGACCACATAGAAAGACCGTGGCCTAGAACAAAAACAAACAAACAAATCAATCAAAAAAAGAATGAACCAGGTCCAGGATGCTTTATAGAGGAAACAAGGTTTTTTTTGGATTGTTTTTGTTTTCTTAGGGTTAAGTAAGAGAGACATACAGGAAATGTTTTTTAGTTAATTATGAGATAAAAATAGGTTGCTTTCACCTTTAGAAAGTGCTATTTGTTCATTTTGGTTTCCTTATCCTTAACATTTTCCTTTCTTAGCATATGGCAGTCACTGGCATGAGAAGAAGGAGTGTAACAGAATGCCTAGGATACTGATATTCCAGCTGAGTCATTTGAGAAAATGTGCCTGAGGCAGAGGGGTGATGGGGGAATTGAGGCAGTTTCAGATTTGTATGCCTCTAACTCCTAACTGAATTAGTTTTTTTTTTTAAGTATTTATGATTTTTATGTGAATTGGTGTTTTGCCTGCATGTATAACTGTGTAAGGGTGTCACATCTTGGAATTACAGACAGTTGTTAGCTGCCATGTGGATGCTGGGAATTGAACTCAGGTCCTCCAGAAGAACAGTCAGTGCTCTTAACCGCTGAGCCATCTCTCTAGTCCCGAATTAGTTTTTATAGTCCAAGATCAGTTGGCAGTGTGCTCTGCTGCTCACTGCACCCCCAATGTGCTTGGCTGTGCACTGCACCCCAGTGTGCTCAGCTGTGTGTTCACTGCACCTCAATGTGCTCGGCTGTGCACTGCACCCCAGTGTGCTCTGCTATGCTCCAGTGTGCTTGGCTGTGCACTGTACCCCAGTGTGCTCTGCTGTGCACTGCACCCCAGTGTACTGGGGTGGCATAGTGAAAAATCTGTCTCCAATATATATATATATATATATATATATATATATATATATATATATATTGGCGTGTGGTGTGTGTAAGACAAGGGAGGAGAGAAGGAAGTGTATATGTGTAGAGCATGTGTGTATGGAGGTCAGAGAACAGGAGTTGGTTTTCTTTCTACCATGTGGGTCCCAGGAACCAAACTCAGGTCATCAGGCTTGACAGCAGGCAGCTTTACCCGCCCCCTCAACTATCTTGCTTGCCCAAGAAAATTCATACATATTAGATGGTGACTGATCATGGTAGGCTAGCGTATCTAATAGACAGAGATAGGTGGTGTTTATTAACACTTCTTTTTCACACACACCCCAGACCGAGTAGCCCAGGTTGTCCTGGAACTCACTACTTAGTCCAGGCTAGTTTTGAATTTGTGGTTATTCTGTGTCAGCTTTCCAAGTGCTGGGATTACAGGTGTGGGCTAATAGATTTGGCTTCTAACACATCTTTTTAATAATTCTTTGTAGTTTAATTACAAAGACATGGTATATTCATTGTATATATTTAGAAGTGAGTAGACACCCAGGTATGATGGCCTCTAATTTTAGCACTTGGGAAGCTGAAGCAGGAAGATCACCTTGTGTTAGAAGCCAGCCCGTGCTATAAGGTGAGACTCTGTCTTAACAGACAAATGAATAAGTCTGCAAAAAGGAATCAAGGAAACAATGTAGTGTAATGAGTAAGAATGGGCTTTCTCTTTTCTTTTCTTTTTCTTCTCTTGTTGTTTTCGAGACTGGATTTCTCTGTGTAGGCCTGCTTGTCCTGGAACTCATTCCATAGACCAGGCTGGCCTCAAACTCACCAAGATCTGCCTGCCTCTGCCTACTGAGTGCTGGGATTAAAGGTATGCAATACCACTCATTCCAGGCATAAAGACAGACTGTTAGGTTGTTGGCTATCTAGAGTTTGTGTTCCGGAAAGCAATTTGTATGTGTACCTATATCTCTGTGAAGCAGGTGTACTACCACATGTATTGTTTTGAGATTTACTGAACTGTGTACAGTAAGTTCTTGTCTTTCACAGATGGCAGGAGAACTGGCTGACAAAAAGGACCGAGACGCATCACCCAAGGAGGAAAGGAAGCGATCACGGACTCCTGACAGAGAACGGGATAGAGACCGAGACCGGAAGTCATCCCCCTCCAAAGACAGGAAGCGGCATCGGTCACGGGATAGGCGTCGAGGAGGTAGCCGTTCTCGATCTCGGTCCCGTTCCAAGTCTGCAGAGAGGTAAAGCGACTTTGCTTGTCTGTTACACAAGGGAGGATCCTGGTGCCTCCAGCATTAAGCAGCTGCTTTTCATATACTCATCTGCCCTGTCCCAAGTGGACTTACAAGTACTTTCAGCTTCCTCTTTCCTTTTTCCTTTGGTTTTCTGAAATGTGGTCTCACTGTGTAGCCAGAGGGACCAGAACTTAGGGTGTTCCTCTGCCCCAGCCTCCTGGGTGCTGTGGCTATGAGTGCTTCCATAATACCCAGCTGAATGAGTGTACAAGGTGAAGATCCAGGTGGTAAGGAAGATGGCTCACCTGTTCTCACAGTCTGATCTGCACTTGCACTAAACAGCACAGCATTCTGGAAAATCCTCTTACAATAAGGACCTGTGTGTTGTTAGGGTGCAAGCCTGGGCTCAGTGAGTAAAATGCTTGCTCTGCAAACATGAGGCTCTGAGTTGGGATCCTGAGTACACATAAGCAGCCACATGTGGCAGCATGCACCTGTAATGCCAGCTGTGCCAGGGGTTTGCTGTCTGGTCAGCCAGCCATCCTACCCAATCGATAAGTTTTAGGTTCAGCAAAGGAGCCTGTTTTTAGAAGAAGAAAGGTGAAGGAGATGACTCAGTGGCTAAGCTCACCAGCTAGTCTTCCAGAGGACCCAGGTTTGATTTCTAGAATTCCTAAACACACATAAAATAGCTTAGTTTTTAAGGTGGAAGGGCTAGGGAGATAATGTAGTGGTAAGCATGAGGACCTGAGTTAAAATCCCCAGCACCCAAGTAAGAAGCTAGGAGTGTCTCTATCCCTGGGACAATCAATGCCACCAGCTCCCTGGCCAGCCAGCCAGCCAAATGGCAAGCTTCCAGTTCAGTGACACTAGAACTCACAGAGTGTACTCTCTATATATAGAAAAGGGGGATTTCTTAGAATGACTTACAGGCTGTGGTCCAGCTAATCCAACAATGGCTGGCTGTGAACAGAAAGTCCAAGAATCCATTAGTTGCTTGGTCTGTGAGGGTGGATGTCTAAGCCGGTCTTCAGTATACACTGGAACCCTGAAGAAGTAGCTCTAATGCCAGTGAAGGAGTGGACTTGCTAGCAAGGTTAGGGCAAGCAGGCAGAGAGCAGAAGCATCCTTCGTCCTTGTCCTTCTGGAGGCTTCCAGCAAAAGATATGGCCCAGATTAGATCTTTCTACCTCAGAGATCTGGATTAGAAGTAGACCTTTCGGGGCTGGAGAGATGGCTCAGAGGTTAAGAGCACTGACTGTTCTTCCAGAGGACCCGAGTTCAATTCCCAGCATCCACATGGTGGCTCACAGCCATCTGTGATGAGGTCTGGTGCCCTCTTCTGTAAAAACTGTATGCATAATAAATAAATAAAATCTTTAAAAAAAAAAAAAAAAAAGAAGTAGACCTTTCTACTTCAAATTTAGCAGAATTCCTTCATAGGTGTGCCCTCCACTTTTGGGTTTTAGTTCCAGATGCAGTCATGTTGACAGCCAAGTGTTGAAACACGAATTCTAGTTGTTATTAAGTGAAAACTCAAAGCCAGACATCAGGAAAAGCTGGACTATCAGAGAGATGAAATAGACCACAGTCAGTTCTCACCCAGCCAACTTCTCAGGGTAAAAGCTATCTTCTCAGGGCCTCAACCTGGCTTCTCATAGCTTCTACAGAATACCACACCCTCTGCCTAGGCCTCCTTAAATACCTTCTTTGCCAAGTTGTTTCACTTCCAGGTTCAACTCTGCATCATATTCTACAGTAAAGATTAAAGGCATGAGCTACTGCTGTTTGGTAGTTAGGCCATGAACTCAGGAAACACAGAAAGATCTCTGTCTAGAGTTGCAGGATTAAAGACATAGGCCACCACTCTCTCTTTCCTCCTGCTGAGATTAAAGGCATGAGTTACCACTCTCTGACCCTCCTGGCTTGACTGTGGGTGAATCTGTTCTTTGATATTCCAGACTGGTTTTATTAAATATAAAATATATCACCAAAAAGTATAGCCAACACAGAGACCTCATCTAAAGGCTGAAAGCTGTGGAGGAAGACATGTGATGTCCTGCATTCACACACCATGGCGCTTGCACCTGTACACTCTTGTGCATTTACCATGCACATATACACCATACACACACACGCACACTCAAATAAAATGGAATGTGCCAACTCTAGCTTCCACACATGTATGTATGCAGAGGTACCTGTATCTACACACCCATACACATCACATACAATTTCCCCAAGAAATACATTTCCTAGTTTGTTAAATGTTATTTCGAGGAGAAAGGAGCATGGATACCTTTTCAGGACCTCAGTGAAGGATGAAATTTTAGAACCAGTAAATGATTTCTTAAATTTTCCACCTTCCAGAGAACGACGACACAAAGAACGAGAGCGAGATAAAGAACGGGATCGGAATAAGAAGGAGCGGGACCGAGACAAGGATGGACACAGGCGAGACAAGGAGCGGAGAAGATCCAGGTAACAGCACTTTAGGCTGGGCTTTCACGAGCATCTGCCCTGTAGCTCAGCATCATGAGAAAATGTAGATTGCTTTTAGCACAGTCTAGTGGCAATTTCTACAGAATGGACTTCTGAGGAAAGTTTGTGTCTTTTTCCATCTATTTGTTTATTTAATCAGTGTCTTCATATATAGCCCTGGGTAACCTGCAACTTCCTGCATCAGCCAGGCTTGCTTTGAACTTACTATCTAGTTACTGTACTTGTTCTTCCTGCCTCCGTCTCAAGAGTGCTGAGATTGCAGGTGTGAGCCACTGTGCTCTGCTCAACATGTATCTTCTTTAGAAAGTAAACTGCTCCTCCTTTAAGTGGCCTGTGACCTGTGGAAATGATTAACTACTATCCTGACCCAGAAAACCCTACAAAATGAAGTAAATCAAGGAGTTCAAATTTTCATGTTTACTTTAAGAACACCTTTGCAATTGCCCATGTTATCAAGGTATGAATATCTGAAAAGCCACTGCTATCTGAAAGATGTTACTTTAAATTGTGCCGTCTCAGCAATATAATGTTGGGTCCATAGGTGTACCCAAGCCAAACAGTAGGGCTGGACACAGCATCAGTACCCCTAAAACAGTGCTGAATTTTTGTTGTACATGTTTAAAAATGTAGAATAGTGCTGAACCTAAGGGTTTAGATGTTGATTCTTTAGTCACTGAAGAGCCAGGTGAACAGAGCACCTAAGATGTGCTGGTGCACTTACAGAGCTCACGGTTAGATTAACTCGGGAGTTTCCCTCCTCATTAAGATGATTCCTATGGAAGAGAACAAATTGTTCCCTACGCTAAACAAAAGGAAAAGATAACCCAGAAGAAATCGAGCAAACAAAAGCTTAGGGCACAGGAATCATTTAGCATAAAATAAATGCAAAAAGTAAAAAAGAAAAGCAAAAAATAAAGTAGGGGTAGGGAGGTTTAGCAGTAAGAGCAAAAAGGAGCTGAGTTCAGATCCTGGCACTGCTGCCAGACAGTGGTGGCACATGTGGAGGCAGAAGCAAGCCTGGTCTACAGAGCAACTTTGAGGACAGCCTGGGCTACTCAGAGATACCCTATCTCAAAAAGCCAAAAGGGAGAGAGAAAGAAAAAAGTAAAGAGACATGACATGATGTCCTAGCCACAAAACTGAAAGGTGGAAATTGGGCTCTTTTTGTGGTCACTGTGCACACGTATGCACACACATATTCAAACACACATGCACCCCCAACACACATACAACAAAAGACAAAACAAAAAAGCAGAAAGTTGAATAATTAAGGTCACATTTTGAGATTCAGATTCGTATAGCTCCATAATACCATTCAATTGCTTTTCTAGGCTACACAAATAAATTTAATAGAATATCTTTTAAAATTTTTAACTTGGTCTGGAGAGATGCCTCTGTGGTTGAGAATACTCAATACTCTTGCAGAAGACCCAGGTTCAACTTCCAGCACCGAAACTCAAGAGGTTAGCAACTGTCTACAGCTATAACTCCTTAGGATTCAGCACCTCTGGCCTCTATGAGCACTTGTACTCACCTGCACACCCCCCCAGACACACATAATTAAGAATAGAAATGTATTCTTAATTTTAAAAATTAAATTTACTTATTTTTTAAAAATATTAATTATTTATTTTGTATACAGTGTATAGAAGAGGGTACCAGATTTTGTTATAGATGGTTGTGAGCCACCATGTGGTTACTGGGAATTGAACTCAGGATCTCTGGAAGAACAGTCAGTGCTCTTAACTTCTGAGCCTTCTCTCCAGCCCTAAATTTACTTATTATGTGTATGTGTAAATGAGTGGGTGTGTTGCTTGCGAGTGCGTGCGTGCGTTACCCTCTGAAGTCAGAAGAGGGCATTGGATCGCTGGGACTGGAGTTACAGATAGATGGTTGTGAGCCACCATGTGGGTGCTGGGAAATTCCCTAAGGACTGGCAGGATGGTTCATCAGGTTAAAGATGCAGGTGTGGTAGCACACATTTAATCCCAGCACTCAGGAGGCAAAGGCAGATAGATCTCTGCGAGTTCAAGACCAGCTTGCTCTACAAATTGAGTTCTAGGACAGCCAGGGCTACACAGAGAAACCCTGTCTTGGAAAAACAAAACAAAACCCAGGTGTGGTGACACATGTCTTTAGTTCCAGCACTTGAGAGACAGAGGAAGGCAGATCTCTTTTGAGGCCAGCCAGGGCTACATAGAGAAAGCCTGCCTCAAAAACACAAACAAAAAAAGAAAAAGAATTGAGACTGGAATAAGTTTCCAGAGAGTAATGTCTCTCCTCTCTGTAGAGTTCTCAGTAGGCCAGTGGTGAAGGGAAGGGAATGGACAGATGCTTATAGAAATTGTAGGGTCGCATTTGTTCTACAGCTTACAGCAAATGTGAAGAAACCTGAACTGTATAGCTCAGGGGGAAGATGAGTCAGGCTGTAAATAACAGTATCTCCTCGGCTGTGGAAGGCCCAGCCACAGGTGCTCAGTTTACTATTGTAGTGGAGGGTTGTTTTTTTTTTTTTTTTTCCAACATGTAGCTACTGTTTGGGGTTTTTCTTTTTTTTTAAAAAAAAAAAAAAACTTTATTTATTTATTTGCCTGGAACTGGAACTATAGACAGTTGTTAGCTGCCATGTGGGTGCTGGGAATCGAACCCGGGTCCTCTGGAAGAGCAGCCGGTGCTTTTAACCGCTGAGCCATCTCTCCAGGCCCCCCGGGGTTTTTCTTTTTTTAAGACAGAGTTTCTCTGTGTAGCCCTGGCTGTTCTGGAACTCACTCTGTAGAGGAGGCTGGCCTTGAACTCAGAGATCTACTGGCCTTGCCTCCTAAGTACTGGGATTAAAGACATCTGCCACCACCCTGCTGCTGCTGTTGTTGTTATTTTTTTAAATAGGGCCTCACTTGGTGAGGTAGCCTTGGTAGCCAGGGTGGTCTTGGGCCTGTCTCAGTCCTCCAGCCTGTCATCCTGAGTGCTGGAATAATGGGATGAGCCATTACTCCTGCCTTTATTGCTGCTTAGATTTTTTTCTTATCTTAAATTTCTATTTTGAGATTATACTTTAATTGCATCTCTTCCCCCTTTTCTCTCCTCTCTCATTGCTCTTTCCAACTCATGACTTCATTTTTCATTTTCATGTAATTGTTGGTACCTATGTGTGTGTGTATTCCAGAACACCTAAGTGCAGTCTGCTCAGTACACACATGTTACCTGTATGTATGTTTTTGGGGTGGCCACTTGGTATTGGATGAACAGTTGGTGTGCTCTTTCCTGGAGAGCACTATTTCTCTTGACCTCAGCGTTCCTGAATTGCCTGTAGTTGTTTTTCTAGAGTCGAGGCCATGTTAGCATGTCTATTGTTGTTCTTGTTCAGCGCACAGTATGAGTCATGTTGGTGAGACCTCATGGGTGTGACTTCTTTTCTAGGACAAAGTCTCCCTATGTAGCCCTGGCTGTCCTCTGAGACTGTGTAGACCAGGCTGGCCTCAAACTCACAAAGATCCTCTTGCCTCTGCCTCTGGAGTGCTGGGATTAAAGGAATGTGCCACTGTGCCCTGACTTGAGATTCAGGTACAGTCAGCGCATAGATAGGTACCAGAGCAGGCAAGGACTAGGCCTTGCTTAAGAGAGCTGTAGGACATGATGGATGACCATGAGCCAGTCTTGAGTAATAGGAAAATGTCTACACTCTTTGGGGAGCTCAGCCTGAGTCTCATCCATAGGCCAGGGTAAGAGATCTATGGACTTTTCTCCTTTTTTCTTTTTAAAGTTTGTCTCCTGGCCGAGGAAAAGATTTCAAATCTCGGAAGGACAGAGACTCTAAGAAGGGTGATGAGGATGAGCATGGGGACAAGAAACCCAAGGTAAAGAAGGCTCAGGAGCCTGGCTGCCGTGGAATTCACCTGTCCCTGCCTCCCTAGTGCTGGGTAAAGGTGTGGTCACTGTCACCTGGCTAAGAGACAGAACCAAGTTTTTGTGTTTTATATTCAGATCCAGCCGTTGTCCCTGGAGGAACTTCTGGCCAAGAAGAAGGCCGAGGAAGAGGCTGAAGCCAAGGTAAGGATTTGGGGGTCTGTGTTAATATGTCTTGGCTGCCATGACAACGTCACAGACGAGCAGCTGCAGCGTCAGCAGGGAGTTCTTCTGAGGCCAGCTTCCTAGACATGCGTGACTCCTCCATCCTGACACGGCCCTCTCTTTGCTGCTCTCCTCGTCTCCTCATGATGAGAAGTGGGAGCCCAAGGCCTCACTTACAGTGTCAGACAACTGCTTTTTTTGCCATGGCTCCCAACTGTCTGTCCAGGCCCCTTCTACTTATTATGACGCGGGAAAGCATTAGCCTGTAGCAGAGTCCTAGCTCTGTAGTTTTATCAGTATTTACACACTCTCTAGAGGCTTTGGGGTCTCCAGCGGTGATGTGGCTATCCCTGCCCAGGACCATTGATAATCATCCCCATCTGTCTTGAAGCCCAAGTTCCTGTCCAAGGCTGAGCGGGAGGCTGAGGCTCTGAAGCGGCGGCAGCAAGAGGTGGAAGAGCGCCAGAAGATGCTGGAAGAGGAGAGGAAGAAAAGGAAACAGTTCCAGGATTTGGGCAGGAAGATGTTAGGTTTGTTTTCCATCCTGTGAAGAAAGGGTGGGCTGAAATGACAGAGCTCCTAGCGTGCAGCTGTAGCTCAGCGGTGGAATTCTTGCCTACTGTGTGTAAGGCCCTAGCTTTGCTTACATTGCACATAAGAAGGGGAGGGTGGAGGATAGGAACTTGTTTGTTCTAGAATTTGGAAAAGGAAAAAATGGTGAATTTTTTTTATGGGAATATCTATTAGATTCTCTTTTCTATCATGTCTGATTATTTTCCTCATTTGTACCTATTGACTGGATTCCTTCCTCCTATGAGCTCCTTTAGCTTTTCCTTTTTGATTTGCAGAGGATCCTCAGGAGCGAGAACGTCGGGAACGGAGAGAGAGGATGGAGCGGGAGACCAATGGGAATGAGGATGAGGAAGGGCGGCAGAAGATCCGGGAAGAAAAGGATAAGAGCAAGGAACTCCACGCTATTAAGGTACAGGCCTTGGTTATCTGTCACTTTGGTCTCAGGTCCATCCTGCCCTTGAGACTGATGATGGCCTTTGTTCTCGTCCTGAATAGGAACGTTATCTGGGTGGCATCAAAAAACGGCGCCGAACAAGGCATCTGAACGACCGAAAGTTTGTGTTTGAGTGGGATGCGTCCGAAGACACCTCCATTGACTACAACCCCCTGTGAGTAGCTTTGTGCCCACAAGCTGGGTCTTGGGCACAGGGTGGTCCTAGAAGGAGCTGATGACGAGAAAGTAAGGTGGGCTAGGGAAAGGGCTTGACAGACTGGAGAACTGGCACATGTTGGCAGCCTGCCCTTGCCTTCTACAGCTCCTTTCCTACCCATCTCTCCATCCCAGGTACAAGGAAAGGCACCAGGTACAGTTGTTGGGGCGAGGCTTCATTGCAGGCATTGACCTGAAGCAGCAGAAACGAGAACAGTCACGTTTCTATGGAGACCTAATGGAAAAGAGGCGGACCCTGGAAGAAAAGGAGCAAGAGGAGTGAGTAATTGGGTTTAGGATGGTTGGGCGGAGCCCAGCCTCCACAGAAAGGATTGTACTGATTTTTGTTTAATCTTCACCCTGTCTCATTTCAGGGCAAGACTCCGAAAACTTCGTAAGAAGGAAGCCAAGCAACGCTGGGATGATCGCCATTGGTCCCAGAAGAAGTTAGATGAGATGACAGACAGGGACTGGCGGATCTTCCGGGAAGACTATAGCATTACTACCAAAGGTGGCAAGATCCCCAACCCCATCCGGTCCTGGAAAGATTCCTCTCTGCCCCCACATATCTTGGAAGTCATTGACAAGTGTGGCTACAAGGTAAAGGGCAGCTTGGCCCAGGAGATTATCTGCTTCCTCTGTTTATTCTAGGACTGTAGATGTAGTTAGAACTGGAAACCTTTGTGCCTTCACAAAGTTTTCTTTGTCAATGGGCACCAACTAACCATGCAGTTGCTTTCTGGTGGGGGTGTGGGCCTTTAGGGATTGTGGTTCTCCTTGTGTATGTGGTAGTAGCATGCATGCCCACTGTGTTAGCACTGTTCCAGGTAATGTGATTCTCTACCCATTGATTGTTGTTCTGGGTCACTGTAGGAGCCAACACCTATCCAGCGTCAGGCCATTCCCATTGGGCTCCAGAATCGTGACATCATTGGTGTGGCTGAGACTGGCAGTGGTAAGACGGCTGCCTTCCTTATCCCATTACTGGTCTGGATCACCACACTTCCCAAAATTGACAGGTAGGTCAGCCATTCCCTGTGGGTAGACTTGGTGGGCAGGGGAGATTAGGCTGTGTGTTGAGAGAGGCCTCAAATTCGTTTGTAACAGGATGTCTGAACTGACCATTTGTCTTCACCCTTACCTAGTGCTGACATCACAGCTGTGAACCACCACACCAGTTTTGTGCAGTTCTAGGGAACAAACCTAGAACCTCATCCATGTTAGGCAAGGGCTCTACCTCTGATACTTCTAGCTTGCCCCCCCCCCCAAACTGCCACTTTTAATTTTTAAGATTTTTAAATCAGAAACTCTTTATTCTGGGTTGGATACTAGAAAATAATTAGGTCTTACCAAAGAACAAGGATTGCTGCCTGGAGAACATAGTTATCTAGTAGCTGGATTTTTACATGGAATCACCAAGCTGCCCATTCCCATAGCTGCTCCTACGAGTGACTTTGTCTTACTCCTGCTTGTGGTTGGATACACCAAAGCTGATGAAGCTGTGGGATACCCCATTTACCACAGGATCGAAGAGTCAGACCAGGGCCCTTATGCTATCATTCTGGCTCCCACCCGTGAGCTGGCACAGCAGATTGAGGAAGAAACCATCAAATTTGGAAAGCCACTGGGTATCCGCACTGTGGCTGTCATTGGTGGCATCTCCAGAGAAGACCAAGGCTTCAGGCTACGCATGGGCTGTGAGGTTTGTTTTTTAAATGCACACAATTATAGCAATATATACTAATTAATAATGCTAATAATTAGTGGGCATGACAACAGCCATATGTCTAACCCCTGGATCTTATTCAGAAACTTTATACATTCTTGAAAGAAATGGAAGGAGATTTCTCAGGAGCCTTAAGTACCAAATCTAACTGGAGGTTGGGGCCCAGTCTATTTAGCATTGAAGGTTTGTTGTTAAGTGGGTGGATAGTTCACAGTAGAGAAAAAAAAAAAAAAAAAAAAGGTGCTTTCTAAGGCTGTGTGTGATTGCATTGTATCTCCCAGATTGTGATCGCCACCCCAGGACGTCTCATTGATGTGCTAGAGAACCGCTACCTGGTGCTGAGCCGCTGTACCTACGTGGTTCTGGATGAGGCAGACAGGATGATTGACATGGGCTTCGAACCAGACGTGCAGAAGATCCTGGAACATATGCCTGTCAGCAACCAGAAGCCGGACACAGACGAGGCTGAGGACCCAGAGAAGATGCTGGCCAACTTTGAGTCAGGAAAACATAAATACCGCCAAGTAAGGAAGCTTTCCTGGGAGAAGTGCAGCAGGTTCCCAAGTCTTTTTTTCAGACCTTCCTTGCCTAGAGTGGGCCTGTACACATGCTTCCAGCAAGCTGATGGTGCCTGTGTACAGTCCTCTGACAGTCCAGGGAGTGCAGCCGTCTACCTTAGCCGGGAAAGCTGAGTCTAGAGAATCATGCCTCTTAGAAAAGAAGAAAAAAGTGCCATGCATGGTGGCTCACATTTAAAATCTCAGCATTCAGGAGGCAGAGGCGGAAAGATGATTGCCCGAGGTTGAGGCTAGCTGGTCTTACATGTGAGTTCCAGGCCAGTCAGATCTTCATATCAAGATCCTATCTCAAAAAACCTAAGCCGGGGCTGGAGAGATGGCTCAGAGGTTAAGAGCACTGACTGTTCTTCCAGAGGACCTGAGTTCAATTCCCAGCAAAACCACATGGTGGCTCACAACCATCTATGATGAGGTCTGGTGCCCTCTTCTGTAAACTGTATGCATAATAAATAAATAAATCTTTAAAAAAAAATTAAAAAAAAAAAAAAAAAAAACCTAAGCCAAAGTGAGGGATCACATTGCTGCCTGGATCACAGGTGTTAGCAAATGGTTCTAGTCCTTCCTGCCTTAGAGGTGAAGAACACTGTTTCCCTGGGTGACCAGAATCAGATTTATAGCAGGATTCATGTAATGTTGTTAGCCTGAGATGAACTGCTTGTGGCAATAGGGTATGTAGTTCCACCTACTCGGGCCCCGGGCTGAACCTCCTGTTTTATAGACAGTCATGTTCACGGCTACTATGCCCCCAGCGGTGGAGCGGCTAGCCAGGAGCTATCTTCGGCGACCTGCTGTGGTATACATCGGCTCTGCGGGCAAGCCCCATGAGCGAGTGGAACAGAAGGTCTTCCTCATGTCGGAATCAGAGAAGAGGTATGAGGGCGGCTGGGCTGGGAAACCTGAGTGGAAAGAAGGCTTTTGTATGACCGTTTCTTTCATTGTGCGGCAGTTGTGGGGTGGTTGCTTTGCTGTTGAAGAGTTTGTTTGTTGAGGACTCTGGAGTTTGTTCATTGCTGGGGCTGAGTTTTTCATTAGGTCTGGGGTTACTATGTATCTCCTTTTCCCCCCAGGAAAAAGCTGCTGGCAATTTTGGAACAAGGTTTTGATCCACCCATCATCATTTTCGTCAACCAGAAAAAGGGTTGTGACGTGTTGGCCAAGTCTCTGGAGAAGATGGGGGTATGTCTGGCAGGCCGAGCACAGGCTTACCTTGTTGCTGCTACTCTCTGAAACTAGGGAGCAAGGGAGTGTCAGCTCACACTCACTGTTTAGTCTCTGCAGCATCGAACAAATCAGAGCCAAAGAAAAGCACGAAGGAAGTAACTTAACGGTTACTAGGCATCCCTTCCTTCTATTCCAGCAACAGTGGCCAGGGCCTCTGTGGGTTTCCATGGAACGGAGGTGGGGCCAGAGAGAGGAGGCATTTTGGCAGTGTGAGGCTGTGGACAGTGGGTCTGTGCTGTGTGCGATGGTGTGGTGAGGAGAGGGTGCTGACGACCAGTCCTTGAACTGCTGATAGGCAAAGGGTGTCCTTCCCACTCAGTCCGTTTCCATGCCCACTCCAGT
>PVIH01009955.1:39490-78988 GCA_004025045.1 Sigmodon hispidus | reverse complement strand
TGTCTTACCCAGATGTAAGGAGAACTTACGGTCAGCAGGTGTCGTAGTGCAGCAGCAATGGTGCTTGAACCGGGGTGGTGAGTAAGCCTCCACAAATCCTACCAGGCGTGCACTCTCAGAACTGAGTCTCAGTAGCTCTTCCGCACGCAGATTCCCTCCTGGCTGCTGTGCCGAACACGGTGCAGGTGGGCGCCGAATCCGGCAGGGGTCCGCTGCGCGCGGGCGCGGAATTCAGGGGGTTCGGGGAATTTGCCCCACGTTGGGCGCCAAATATCGCGGAATAAACCCGTCACCAATTGATATGTTTCAACTAAGATTTATTTTGTTATAAAAGAGCAAAAGAGAGTTTAGCAACGTGCCGAATCTGCTGCCGTATGTAGCTGCCGCGCGCGCTGGGCCGGAAATCCCGCCTCTCTTTCTGCCGCCGCTGCTGTCGCGTGCAGCCGCCGCGATTCCCACTACATGTAGGTGCCCCTACATTAGGGGCATAAATATTTAAGATTGAAATCTCCTCTTGACCAATTTTTCCTGTGATGAATAAGTAGTGACCATCTTGGCCCCTTTTTATTGCTTTTAGCTTAAAGTCTACTTTGTTAGATATTAGGATTGCAACCCCTGCTTGTTTCTTAGGACCATTTGACTGGAAAATCTTTTCCCAAGCCTTTATTCTAAGCCTGTGTCTGTCTTTGCGGTTGAGGTGTGTTTCTTGTAGGCAACAGAAGGATGGCTTCTGTTGTTTTATCCATCTTGTTAGTGTGTGACGTTTTATAGGAGAGTTGAGACCATTGATATTAAGGGAAATTAGTGACCATTGATTCATATTTCCTGCCATTTTTGGTGGTAACTTGTTTGTATTTCCTCTCTCTAGGGTATTCTTCTGTGGAATTATTGATTGTTTGTGATTTTGTGGGTGTATCTGGGGTCCTTAGGTTGGAGTTTTCCCTGTAATACTCTCTGTAGTGCTGGATTGGTAGATAGATATTCTTTCAGTCTGACTTTGTCCTAAAATACCTTGTTTACTTCATCTATGATGATTGATAATTTTGCAGAGTATAGTATTCTAGTTTGGCAGCCAAGCTGTTTTAGCGTCTGTATAACTTCTGACCAAGCCCTTCTAGCTTTCATCATTTCCATTGAATAGTCAGGCGTTATTCTGATGGGTCTGCCTTTATATGTGAGTTGGTCCTTTTCTTTTGCAGCTCTTAAAATTTTTTCTTTGTTCTGTATGTTTTGTGGCTTGATTATAATGTGGCGCCCTGACTTATTTTGGGGGTCATATCTATTTGGTGTTCTGTAAGCTTTTTGTATCTTTATAGGCATTTCCTTCTTCAGGTTAGGGAAGTTTTCTTCTATGATTTTATTGAAAACATTATCTGTGCTTTTGAGCTGGTATTCTTCTCCTTTTTCTATTCCTATTATTCTCAGATTAGGTCTTTTCATGGTGTCCCAGATTTCCTGAACATTTTGAGTTATGACTTTTTTAGTTTTACTATTTTCTTTGACTGATATATCTATTTGAGCTACTGAGTCTTCCACTTCAGAGATTCTATCTTCCATCTCTTGAACGCTGTTCGTTATGCTTGTATCTGTGGTTCCAGCTTTTTTCTTCAGATTTTCTATTTCCATCTTTGCCTCATTTTGTGCTTTTTTAATTGCTTCTATTTCAGCTTTTAGTTCCTGGCATGTTTCTTTCATAGATTTGTTCATCTCTTCCAATTTTTTGTCTGTATTTTCTTCTATTTCTTTAAGGCTATTTTTCATATCCTCTTTGAGAGCTTCAATGATCATCAAAAAGGAATTTTTGGTGTTGCTTCCTTCTGTTTCCTCTTCATTGCTCAGTTCAGGTCCTGTATTTGTAAGATCGCCACTTTCTTCTGGAGTTACCTTGTTGTTCTTTGTCTTATTATGTAATTTTTTGCACTGACGTTTGCCCATGACTTCAATGGTTCACGTTCAGATGGCTCCTGATCAGTTGTGGCACTCGGGCTTGTGTGCCTTCTGTCACCTCTCTGGGCAGGGTCTGAGTCTGTCCTTCAGAGACCCCAGAAGTTATCTGTTCACTCAGTTGGAGGTCGAGGTGGGTAGCTGTGCAAATTCCCTCAGCAGCAGCTGTGGGTATGGTGACAGGCAGACTTTATCTGCCCCTGCTACAGAGTGCACTGGTACTTACTCTGCAGACAGCACACGGTCCCGGACATGGAACCGGAACCAATGGGAGCTCAACTCTCCCTCCCTGACTGGGATATAGGTGCTTGGGTCTGGTGACTCCTCCTCACCTCTGGGCGGGGTCTGAGTCTGTCCTTCAGGGACCCCTCTTGTTACCTGTTCGCTCAGTTGGAGTCAAGGTGGGTAGCCGTGCAAATTCCCCCAGCAGTACCTGTGGGTATGGTGACAGGCAGACTTTATCTGCACCTGCTACAGAGTGCGCTGGGACTTACTCTGCAGACAGCACCACTATTTTTACTATGTTGATCCTACCTACCAGAAACATGGAAGATCTTTCCATTTTCTGATATCTTCTTAATTTCTTTCTCCAGTGACTTAAAGTTTTTGTTGAAGTGGCCTGCTACTTCTTTGGTTAGAGTTACACCAAGATAGTTAATGCTATTTGCAGCTATTATAAAGGGTAATGTTTCTTTTATTTCTTTCTCAGCCCTTTTATCTTTAATGTATAGGATGGCTATTAATTTTTTTTTTTTAGTTAATCTTATACCCTACTACATTGCTGTAGGTGTTTATGAGCTGCAGGATTTCCCTGGTAGAATTTTAGGGGTCACTTATGTAAATGATCATATCATCTGAAAAGAAAGATAGCTTGACTTCTTCCTTTCTGGTTTGTATCTCCTTAATTTCCTTTTGTTCTCTTATTGCTTTAACTAGAATTTCAAGAACTATATTAAACTGATAAGGAGAGAGAGGACATCCCTGTCTTGTTCCTGATTTTAGTGGGATTGCTTTAAATTTTTGTCCATTTAGTTTGATGTTGGCTGTTGGCTTGTTGTATATTGCCTTTATTATATTTAGGTGTTTTCCCTGTATTCCTGATCTCTCCAGGACTTTTTTTTATCATTGAGTGTTTGATTTTGTCAAAGGCTTCTTTCTTCATCTAATGCAATGACATGTGGTTTAAAAAAATTTTTTTTTTGTATGATGGATAACATTCACAGTTAAACCATCTCTGCATCTCTGGAATGAAGCCTACTTGATCGTAGTGGATGACTTTTTTGATATGTTGTTGGATTTATTTTGCCAGAATTGTATTGAGAATTTTTGCATTGATGTTGATGAGGGAAATTGATCTGTAATTCTCTTTCTTTGTTGCATCTTTGAGTGGCTTGGGTATCAGTATGATTGTGGCCTCATAAAAAGAGTTTGGCAATATTCCTTCAGTTTCTAAGTATGTAACAGTTTGAGGAGTATTGGTATTAGTTATTTGAATTTCTGGTAGAATTCTGCACTGAAATCATCTGGTCCTGGGCTTTTTTTATTTGGGAGACTTTTTTTTTTTAAAGAAATTTTATTAGTTTAGTTAAGTACAACTCCAAGGATTCTGAGGTAACAAGGAGAATGACACTGGTCACATCTGAGTATTTCCTTTGGCATTAAGAAGCACATTACCAATATCAAATTGTTCTTGTTATTTAAGGGTGTTTCCTGGGGTCAACAATACAGAATCAAGAGCAGACACCTGCTTTGTCTCTCAAGAAAAATGTATTTAGTCCTTAAGCTCCCATGATTTTTTAAACTGAAACTAGGAGCTTTGTGTTCCTTACATTTGATAACTGATTAGGGCACTAGATTTGTAAGGCTGCAAATATGAAGATGTTACAGAGTGACTCCTGCATTATTTACTTGTCAAGACAGGGTCTCATGTAGCCCAAAGTGGTCTTTAAATTGCTCTCTCAGTCCAGATACTCCAGCCTCAGCCTCCTAAGAGTATGGATTACAGATGTATGCCATGATGCCTTGCTAGAGACTATCTACATCTTGAACTAACTTAATCACATGAGTCCTTGTTACTCTTGTAGCATTAATTTACTCAAAAAATAACCACTGCTGGGAACCTTGGTATACATCATAACCTCAGCACCTAACATCATAACCTAAGGCAGGAGAGCTGCGAATTTAGACTAGGTGGAGCTCTGTAGACAGACGCTTTCACAGAAACAATAAAAATTGAAAAAATAAATAGTTTATAAAAAATATACAAAATACATTACTTATATCTATGTGGCAAAATTATTTTTTTACTGTTTGTAGCTTTACATTATTTATTCATTGCTTATATAATGTATCTTTTGAAAGCAAAAAAATGATAACTATAGAATGCTATGATGAGATCTTTATTTGGGAGACTTTTAATAACAACTTCAATTTCCTTTGGAGTTATAGGTCTGTTTATGTCTTTAATCTGATCTTGATTTAATTTTGGTAAGTGGTACCTATCTAGAAAGCTGTCCATTTCTTCTAGGTTTTCTATTTTTGTGGAGTATAGATTTTCAAAGTATGACTTGATAATTCTCTGGATTTTCTGGGTGTCTGTTGTTATCTCCCCCTTCTCATTTCTTATTTTGTTGATTTTGATACTCTCTCTCTGCTATTTGGTTTATCTATCTTTTTGACTGTCTCAAAGAACCAACTCTTTAAATCATTGATTCTTTGTATTGTTCTGTTTCAACTGTATTGATTTCAGCTCTAAGTTTGATTATTTCCTTCCATCTACTCCTTCTAGGTGAGTTTGCTTCTAATTGTTCTGGGGCTGTCAGTTGTGCTGTTAGGTCTCTAGTGTGGGATTTCTCTAGGTTTTTTATATAGACATCTAGTGCTATGAATTTTCCTCTTAAGACTCCTTTCATTGTGTCCCATAAGTTTGGGTATGTTGTGGATTCTTTTTCATTAAATTCTAGGAAGTCTTTGATTTCTTTCTTAACTTTTTTCTTGACCCAGAGGTGGTTTAGTTGAATGATGTTTAGTTTCCATGAGTTGGTAGGCTTTCTGTGATTTTTGTTGTTGTTGAACTCTAACTTTAGACCATAGTGATCTGATATGGTACAAGGAGTGATCCCCATTTTTTTTGTATCTGTTGATATTTGCTTTATGACCAATTATGTGGTCAATTTTAGAGAAAGTTCCATGGGGTGCTGAGAAATATGTATAGTCCCTTGTGTTTGGGTGGAAGGTTTGGTATATATCTATTAAGTTCATTTGGGTCATAACTTCTGTTAGATCCCTTATTTCTCTGTTGAATTTTTGTCTGGTTGACCCATCCAAGGGTGAAAGTGGGGTATTGAAGTCTCCCACTATTAGTATGTCAGGTTTGATATGAGGTTTAAGCTTTAGTAGTGTTTCTTTTACATATGTAGGTGCCCTTGCAATGGAGGCATAAATATTCAGGATTGAAAGTTTGTCTTGGTGAATTTTAATTGAGATGAATAAGTAATGTCTGTCCTGGTCTCTTTTTATGGATTTTTGTTTAAAGTCTACTTTGTTAGATATTAGGATGGCTACACCAACTTGTTTCTTAGGACAATTTGATTGGAGAGTCTTTTCCCAACCCTTTACTCTGAGCTTGTGTCTGTCTTTGAAGTTGAGGTATGTTTCTTGTATGCAGCAGAAAGATGACTTCTGTTTTTGTATCCAATGTGTTAGTGTGTGTCTTTTTATAGGTATATTGAGTCCATTGATATTAAGGGATATTAATGGTCAATGACTGTTATTTTCAGGTTTTTTTGGTGGTAATTTGTGTGTATTTCCTTTTTTGGAGATTTTCTTCTGTGGGATTATCGATTGTTTGTGGTTTCATGGCTGTTTCTGATTTTCTTAGGTTGGAGTTTTCCCTCTAGGGTTTTTGGTAGGGCCAGTTTTGTGGATGGGTATTGTTTAAATTTGGTTTTGTTGTGAAATATCTTGTTTATTCCATCTATGGTGATCGATAGTTTTGCTGGGTATAGTAGTCTGTCTGGGTTGACATCCATGTCCTTTTAGTGTATATATAATGTCTGACCAGGACCTTCTTGCTTTCATTGTTTCTATTGAATAGTCTGGTGTTACTCTGATGGATCTGCTTTTATAGATAGTTTGACTTTTTTTCTTTGCCATTCTTAGTATTTGTTGTTGTTGTTGTTCTGTAAGTTTAGTGGCTTGATTATTATATGGTAAGCAAACTTTTTTATGGGTCTAGTCTATTTGGTGTTTTGTAGGCTTCTTATATCTTTATAGGTATTTCCTTCTTTAGGTTGGTAAAGTTTTCTTTTGTGATTTTGTTGAATATATTTTCTGTGCCTATGAGCTGGTGTTCTCCTTTTTCTTTAATTCCAGTTAATCTCATGCTTGGCCTTTTCATGGTGTCCCAAATTTCCTGGACATTTTGTTTTATGACTTTATTGGTTTTAGTATTTTCTTTAACTGTTATATCTTTTTCCACTATTGAGTCTTTCACTCCAGAGATTCTCTCTTTCATCTCTTGGATTCTGTTGATTATGCTTGAATCTGTGATTCCACTTCTTTTTTTCAGATTTTCTGTTTCCAGCTTTGTCTTGGTTTATGCCGTCTTTATTGTTTCTATTTTGATTTTTATTTCTAGAATGTTTCTTTCACCTGTTTGTTTTCTTTTTCTTGGTTTTCTTTATTTTCTTTCAGGGATTTGGTCATCTCTTCCAATTTTCTGTTTGTATTTTCTTCTGTTTCTTTAAGGGAGTTTTTTATATCCTCTCTTAAGGCTTCCATTATCTTCATAAGGCTATTTTTAAGGTCATTTCCCTCTGTTTGCTCTTCATTGTTATGCTCTGGTCTTGATGCTGTAAAACCACCTGCTACTTCTGATGGTATCTTGTTGGTCTTTGTATTGTTGTGTGTATTCTTGCACTGGTGTCTGCCCATTGCTTCTTCAGTTCACTCTTGGTCAGCTCTCAATAGGCTCTTAGTTGTAGGCCTGGGGGCTCTTAGTCATTTGTGTGTCCAGAGGCTCAGCTGGTTTTGTGCAGTTGCAGTATGATGATACTGATTGCTCTTTGGGCAGGGGGTGGCCCACGGCTGTGTTTTGCTGGAACTTGGCCTTGGCGGCACTTTCCCACCTTTCTTTAGTTTAGGGTGGAGCTGTGTATGATTGGGGTACATGTGTGGAATGTCCCTGGGCTAGGGTGTGAAGAGTAGTAAGGTCTCTGCTTGGCCTGAGGGACCGGATGGTGCTTACCTCTTAGTTGTGTGTTCAGAGACTTTGCTGGTCCCATGCACTTGCTGCTAAGTTAAGTCTCCAGGCATGTAGCAGGGTCTTGCCTGTACTATAAAGCATCTCTCACAGATGCTCAGATTGGTCCTCAGGAAAGGAAATGAAGACTATAGCATTCTCAGGTTCCCTTACCTTTGCAACACATATAAGAAAGTGTTAATATGTTGACTTATAGTTCAGACAATGGATCTGACTGATTGTTTGAAATATTCCATTCCTTCCTCTCAGTGACATTCCTTTCTTAACTGGGTTCCTTACACGGTTCTTTCTTGGTGGTTGGATCAAGTCTGTGTGCTTTATTTCTTAAAAGCTAAATTTAGATTTCCCCCTTCTGTGTTTGCCTTTTATTTCTTCTTTTCTTCTTCTTGGTCCCCTTCTCTTGTTTTTATACATATACCATCTTAGACATATCTACATCTTTCTTTTGGTGGCAAACATCCATTGTGAAAGTTCCTCTCTTAGAAGTCCCTGTGGCAAACAGCTACCCATAGCAAACTAGGATTTTGTTTAACTGACCATACCACAGACACTGCTGTCTGTGAGGGGCAGTTTTGTTGAACACACAGCTGCTCCTTACATTCTGCAGAGACTATACCTTTCCCTGTCTCACTGCTGAGACTCTAATCCACATTCCTTTTTTTTTTCTTTTTTCCACATTGATGCCAATATGTTCTCTTGTGGTCTGTAATATCAGTATATTGTGTACCTTTGTGATTTTTTTATTTAGCTCCACTGTTATATATTGACTTATCTTTTTGTGAATTTATACATTTCATAAATTATAGAGAATTTTTGTCACATTTCCCTTAAATATTGCTCTGCCTCTATTTTCTCTATTCTCTTCCCTAGAGTGCTGAGTGAGGATAAAGATTTTTATCTTCTTTTCTACATCTTTTCATTTCTCTGTCTATCACTGTGTTGATCTCCTTTTTTCTGGATCCTTGATACTTCTTTCTGTTATAACTTCTGGTTTATTAATTCTCTCTTTATTCATATCTAACTTACAATTCATGTCATATTCTTTTTTAAACAATTCTATTTTATATTTACAAAGTTATTTTTGCTTTTATTATTCAAATCTGAGATTTTTTTGAGTTTCTTAATAATTTTTCATTAGTGTATCTGAATGTCTGTGTTAGCACATGCCACATATAAATGGATATCTGTGGATATCAGAAGAGGGTTTTGGATCTTTGGAAACTTGACTTATGTTCTTTTGTGAGCTACACAATGTGTGGTTCAAAATGAAACTCAGGTCCTTTGCCAGTGTTCTTTACTATGAAATCTCACCAGGTTCTTTAACAATAATTTTTAATTGCTTAAAATCTTTCTAATTTAGAAATACACCTCTTTAAATATTTAGGCATCTTATGGACAACAATTTTGCATTCTGTATCTAAAAATTATAGATTATTTTGTGGTTTGATTTTTTTAAGAGTTAGCATTGGCTTGCCACTATAGAAGTTTCTTTCCACATGTATTTGCTGGTTTTGGTTATTTATTTATTATATATGCAAGTGTGGAGGGGAGAAAAGAAAAGAGAGAAAGAGAGAGAGAGAAAAAAACATGCCACAATGCATGTATAGAGATGAGAAGACACCTTTAAGAGTTTGATCTTGCCATGTGGTGGTGGCACATACCTTTAATCCCAGGATCTTGGGAGGAAGATGGATCTTCAAGAGTTCAAGACCAGCCTGGTCTACAGAGTGAGTTCCAGAGCAGCCAGTGCTATACAGAGAAACCCTGTCTCTTATGACAACAAAGAGTCAGTTCTCACTTTCCACTTTGCTAAGGCAGTCTTTCTGACTATCTCTAGGCTTTACACTCCAGTTGATACAGCCCACTGAAAGCCACTCACACTGTCACAAGAGAGCTGGGCCTACAGATGCCCCCATCCCTGCATCTGGCTTTTTATACAGGGTCTAGGAATTGAACTCTGCTCATCAAGCATGTTTGATATAAGAGAATCTGATGAAAAAACACTGGAGATGTCTTTCTGAAAGAGAACAGGGAACTAGTGCCCTCGGAAGCTTCAGCATCCTTTGGAAACCTCATCTTAGCATGGGATGTTCGGTTCAATTATGGTGCTGCCTTCTAGATTGTGATGAGCCAGCAGATGACTATGTGGCTGCTCCCTCCAGGCTAGCTTCCTGGCCAGCCCACATGTTTAATAAAATTACTTCTGAAGAAGCAGCATAGGTGCTTCTTTTCCTTACAGATTCGGAAATGCAATGGAGGATTCCCCCCCCCCTCTGTGTGTGTGTGTGTGTGTGTGTGTGTGTGTAGGATTTTCAGAAGACTACAAATAGCAATCTTGTCTGAGAGACTTTTAAAATCATTTCTTTAACCAGGTTTAAAATATTTACAAACAGTTCTTTAGGAGAATTGATGGCTTTCCTTTGCACTGATCAGGCAGCAGTGTTGCTCAGAGTATTCCTTTTCTGGTCTCTCTGTTCCCTTATCTCATGTGGAGAATGTAAGTTTGCCATGGACAGCTAGATTCAGCATGTTCAAATGAGCAATTACCTCTCAACACCAGCACAAGTCATGCATACAATTTGGCAGATTGAAGATTGCATACAGAAAGGACTTGAAGTTCCTGGCAAAACAAATAAAGGAGCAAGAACATTGCTGGGTAAAAGCCAATGAATTCCATCTCTTTACAAAGGTTGCTGAAAATGAGTAGAAATAAATGGCTTGACACTAATGATATTGGCAGTCTTTAAAATGTTCCCCAGTGCCCTTCTATCTAGAGCATACAAAGGTTCTCTATGACCAGAGCAGTACCTCAAACTTACCCTCAATATGCAAAGTTTCTGAGGGAGGTTTGTGGCTAGTTCTGAATTTTATACCTAAAGTAAAAACACTACAATGTGGAGCAGCAGGAATCCATAAACCTGCAGACTCATTTTAAACAGTCTTCCCAAAGTCAGCGATATTTTCTGAAATGGATAGTGCCTTTGCCATTGGAGTCACTTGATTCTGAAAGGACCAGGCTGAGTGCACACTGAAGATATCTGAGCTCAGGGAATTGTGCTCTGAAGCTGTACCTGGAGATGTAGCTGGCCTGGAACGCCAAATATCCTGGCAAGACTTTTATTTGAAGATTTTTTTTTTTGACATATAAACAAGTTTGGGCCTACAGAGTCTTGATCCCCACCCACATTTGAAGTATCTTTTAAAATTCCTTTCACTCTTTTGGTCTGATATGCTTCAAGAGACAAGGAAAGCCCCCTCTGGACAAGTTTCTCCCAGTGCTGAATTTGGTGCATTATATGGCCTGGGAAATGTGTATTCCTCCCCTTGACTGACAGGCCAGACGTCTATCTGTATCACAGCAAAAAGGAGGTGTCCATGTCATCACCCCCTGCCATGGACCTTAACAGGGCCAAACAAAGTTTTGCTTCTTAAACACTGCTTAATCTATAGATTATTTAAATTTTAGGGAATAAAGGTCAAATGACTGAGCAGTCTTCATATGTGATTTCTTCTCAGATAACATTGACTTACCTTCTGCAGTGTTATCCAAGATTGGCTCCATAAAGCCATCTTTGATGATGAAGTGAATACCTGAGAAGACAGACAGGAAATGAGGAAGAAGCTACTACTTGGTGATACTATCGGGGTCTCCAGGTCAACTATGACTTGAAGGCTGAGCTGAGTTTTCAGCTAGAACTCTATGTATTACCATCTCTAAGGCAGATTTGGGTTCAGTCACTCATGGTCAAAAATATTCTAATAAGATATGATCTATCTGAATATAATGTGAACATATGATTCCAATAAAAGTTTATCACCTGTGACAGAAACAAAGTTCTAGGTGACATTTCTCTTGAGTCCCAAGTCTAAATTTACAAAGCAAGGTATTGTTTACATTTAAAATGGAGTTTAATGTTTGAGAATTCACTGCATGGTTTCATTACTTACATAAAATCTTCTTTAGTCGAGTATGACTCATCTGATGTATACTTCCCAAACACATGTCAGATGGGAAGTTAGAGCAACATGTTCAGGTATCTGTGGTACTTGTTCTCTGTTTTCATCTGCTTGTAGGTCATGTCTCAGGAAGATGCCTGCATCCCCCAAGGTCTAGTCTGAACCCTGCAGAGTCTGGGTGTTACATAAACAAAAGGAAATGATCAGCAGCACATAGAGTTTCTAAGATGTGCTGACCAACCATTGCAGGCTGGGACTTTAGAACGTCCTCTGTTTCTTCAGGACAGACAGCCTCAGCAGCTGGGTTACTGTATGTGTGGATAACTACATCCTCAAAGAGAACCAGCAGAAGCACTGAATCAAATCAAATCAGAGAACAAGGTAAATAAATCAAAGAGGAAATTCCTAAAGCAAGGATAGGCAACAGCAGTAACCATACAGAGAAAGCTTTTAGCTACCATGTATGTGTTTTGACTTTTTTTTTGGGGGGGGTGTTTTTTGTTTTGAGACAGGGTATATGTGATGTAGCCCAAGCTAGCCTCAAACATGTAGCTAAGGATGGTCTTGAACACCTTACTTCCTACGTCTACCCCTTCAATGATAGGATTGTAAGTGTTTACTACCATCCCTAATTTATGTGGTACTGCGGAATTGAACATTGGTCTTCTTGCATTTGAGGCAAAGCAAGCTCTTCCAGTTGAGCTACACAGCCCAGCCTCCTTTCTGAGATGAAAACAGACTGATATTCTGCAACTGTAATAAGCACCATGACAAAAAGCAGCTTGAGGAGAAGGGGGTTATTTTTGCCTTACAGGTTATAGTTCATTATGATGGGAAGACAAGGCAGGAACCCAAGCCAGTAGCTTGAACCAGAAACCCAATATATGTATTTGGTTGTTGTTTTTGAGACAGGGTCTTTGTAGCCCTGGTTGTCCTGGAGCTTGCTATATAGATCAGGCTGGCCTTGAGCTCTCAGGGATCATCTTTTCCTCTGCTTCCTGAGTGCAGTTCTGGTGTTAAAGATGTAAGCTAACAGGTGCCAAAAATGTTCTATTTTATCACTACTTGGGAAATTTTGGGGAAGAGAGAATGGCAAAACATATTATTTGTTGTTTTCAAAAAAATATTTAGAATTTTATGGAAAAAAGAGATTAAACACATAGGTGTAAAAGGAAGCACAACATGCGAATGACTGTAAAGTTGGAAAAGGAGCTAGAATGTTCCAAAGAACAACCAATCCAAGGCAATCTAGGCTTGCAGTACCCCGAAGCTTCCACGGGGCGGCGCTCCAAGCTCATTACCGAAAATCTCCCACCTCTGCATCAAGGACTGCTTTCCCAGGGAAAGTGATGCTTCTTCACTCCTAGCAGGGATTTTGAAGTGCAATTAAAAGCACATTAGCAGGGCACTCTGTAAACCAGGCAAAACCATTTTAGCATCAGTGCCTACGACGCTAGCAGCCTCTTCTAAATTACTGCACGTTTGCAAATATAATAGAAATGTATTACACCTGAAAACAAATTTCACCTAGGATGTTTGTGTCTACTCTATACAAAAGACAGACTGGTTTTGGAGACAATAATTTTCATTTAAAGTTAAAATATGCTTTACTGCAAGATTATAGTCAGCCCACCTTGAAATCTCACGTTCTCACCTGAGTGAGTAGTATAGAATTCAAATTACATCTTGTGCAAACAGAATTTGTCTCAGCATGTTTCAGTAATTTCCTCTATGTTTTGGCATGGAAATACCACAACACATTCGTAGTTCCTATGGCATTCGCACGACAGCGGTTGAATCAGCCAGGACTTTGCCTCATGTAAGATGGGTTCAAATATATCAGTGTCCTTCAACGCTATAAACTCTTCAAGTAGGGACAGATGGTCTTGGAAGACATAAGCACACAACTTGGTCAAAAGACTGGAGAGCCAGAGGGTGTAATGCAGAGTGCACAAAGCTAAAAGAGAGCAAGAAGACCACAGAGCTGTCTGTGTGCTCCAGGTTCCTGGCAATGGAAGGGTTTATATAATCCAGGCAAACCTCAGTGGTTCTTCTGCCTTAGCCTCTCCAGTGTTGAGATCATAGGCATGCTGGCTCAAAAAGACATACTGTCCAATTTCAATAATATAGGGTATAGAATCTCATTTTGTCAATTTAAAAAAAAGAAAGCATATTTAAGGCAGACCTGGTGTCCAGTGCCTTTATCTCAGAATTTGGGAGGTAGAGGAAAGAGGATCTCGTTTGTATTAAAGGCCAGCCTGGTCTGCATACTAAGTTCAGGACAACTAAAGCACATAGTAAGACCCTGTCTCACAGAAAATGAAGGGGTATATTTAAATAGACTATTTGGCAGTTATTATACTACTACTTTTACTCTAGAAAATGTAGAATTCATGTCCACCCACACACCTGTGCCATAATGTCGCTGCCTCCCCTTTTTACATTGTACTTTTTTCAGTCATACATCGCTGTAAGAATTTTCTAATGATATCAGATATTATTAGAAAAAATTCAGGGTCTGCAGCAATTTATTTAACACATTGCCAAGTTTGGAACAGGAGGGTGTCTTCTGGTTTTCACAATAATAGTGTATGGATTTGCTCCTGCAGACATCTGGCTGCTTGCTGCTCAGGAATCTCTTCCACTCTGTTAGTTGTGATGTCTCAGTAATTGGGTTCCATGGTACGATGCTAGGTTATGGAGCATACCCCTGAGCACTTACCAGAAGCTCAAGAAATAGTAATTGAATGATTTCAAAAGAGGTTACAGGAGAGCATTCAAATTTTTGTTTTGTGAATTGCATTTTGTTATACATTCATTATCATGGTGACAGTTAACTCTGATGGGTTTGCAGTGAGTTTTATGTAAGTATTTAACCTTCTGTTTGGTACTCTTCCGTTCCTCTCCAAAGTACAAATGTATGAGTAAGACTGTGTTTTATGATAATCTACCATATTAGTCCATTAGAATGAGTACTCTAATCTGCAAATGTGTTCTAAAAACAGTTTGAAAGTGCATTTTTCTTCTATTTGCCAGGGCTTTCCTTGAATATATAATTTGTTGCAGAATATTTGTTTATACTGTGAAGATATGTCTTTGCCTTCTCATTGGTTTAATAAAAAACTGAGTGGCCAATAGCTAGGTAGGAAGAGGTTAGGTGGAACTTCAGGAAACAGAGAGAACTCTGGGAAGAAGAAGACAGAATCACCAGCCAGACATGAAGAAGAAAAAGGAAGTGTAAGAAATAAGAGTGGTAACTCCATGTGACTGAATGTAATTAATAGAAATGGGTTAGTTTAAGTTATAAGGGCTAGTTGAGACAAGCCTAAGCTAAAGGCCAAGCTTTCATAATTAATAATAAATTTCCATGTCATTATTTGGGAGCTGATTGATGGTACAGAGACTATCTACATATTGTGTCCCACATGGAGGCTCAAATATCCAAACATAGAGCCTGGAAAATCTAAGAAAAGTTCTGGACAAGGAGCTGCATGTGGATTCCTAGCAGTCTCTCAGGCAGGTCAGTGCTCAGCAGCATATAAAAACATAGCTACCACTGCCTTTGGGCTGGAGCCAGTCACCAGTGCCATGGTCAAGGGCCATGTGCTAAACTGAGTTTCATGAAGGCTGACATGGTAGTTTAAGGTTTGTTTTACCTGGTCAGAGAGTGCTGTTGGAGCTTAGTAAAGCCAGGTCCAGACACAAAACACCTGTAAAAAGTTACAGTATGTGTTAATATGTGCTTAGATGTTAAAGAAAAGAAAACAGGTATATATAATCACAGAAAAAAATAATTTTAAAATAGTAAGGTCTTTAAAGAAAGAATAAAGTAATATAAAAAGAATAAACCATGTAAACTTGGAAAATACACAGGGTGTTTAGATCCTCTTTGGTGCTTTGTTGACTTTGAATTTTTAAAAATAATAATGTACAAAAACAATATCTTTGTACAAAACAAAGAAGTATTGGATTATGAAAGCTGCTAAATTAAATGAATCTATATATTTTTAAAATGTCTTAACTTCAAAATGGAAGTCAGAAAATATGCTGCATTGGGGAGAGGTTATACCTTTGTTTCTACAGGAAACAAAAAGTTATGGTTCTCTTCAAAATTAATAAAGATCAGATTTGATTGGGGGAGACATCCTGAAAATCTTGGCAACAGAGAAGTTTTAGTTTAAGAAGAAACTAAAGAGTACAGGACAAGTGACATATATGCTGATTTCTCTACTGTGGGAACAGCTCTGAGACTGAATGAGACATGATAAATCTTGTTGGCTGCAGAGTCCTCATGACTTATTATTACATGCCATCTTTTCATATGGAACAGATAGAGGTTTGGTTATACTGTCCAAACAAACTTATGAAGTTGACAGATAGCTTTACCTTCTCAAACATAAAACACACAAACAAAATCATCTTTAACTAACTTGTGTATACTGCACATTCCATATTTGCGTTAATGAAGATATACATGTTACCTTTAAAAGTTTATATGTTTTTCAGGGGGAAAAAAGGGACCAGATACCAATAAAGACATGTAGCCCAGGTGATCCAGCCTGTCAGAATGCCTCTGTTGCAGTTTACTCAAAATTCTGCATCTAGAAAAACTTCAAAGCTGGTAGCTGAGATGGTCCAGCCTCACAGACTATTCAGCCAGGATTTCAGATAAGCCCTACACTATCCCACCACACAGAGACTAAACTAAAAGTAATACAGCAAGTTTTCCCAGGACTTGACCACTATCTCATTTTTCTCAGGGTCCCCTAAAGATGCTGTTGTCCCCAGAAAATAGGAAGCAACCTAGAGAATACAATCCTATTCCCAAGAGGTTAGCTGGGCAGATTTTGGTTGTTCAGTGGGTTATGAGTGTTTGTCATTGTTTTTGGGGGGGAGGTTATGAGTTGTTAGTGGTCATGGTCAGAAAAAAAGTTGAACAAAGGAGATTAGATTCATGGATTTCTTTCTGAAGGGAAAAGGGAGAGTGTAGTATAGAAATGATGGCATAAAAGGATAGACTGTTGAGTCTACTTTTGAACAACCACTAGTCTCAAAATTTTACTTTGGTATGGATTTTGTATATTAATACAAATTTAAGGTTATTTTTGATATGTTGTATATATGCTTCTACTCTTCTTTAAGGTATTGTACCTATGCAGATCATTTAAAATGTAATATAAATTTCTAGTCTTTAAAAGCTATTTAAGATAATAAAGAAATACAAGTTAGTAGTTAGTCCTCTATAATAATCAAACTTGTTATTTATGGTTTTTAGGGTCACACAGATGTATTTTTGATATATAGGTGGTCTTTATGTACTTCAAAAACCTACAGAATATGGCATGTAGAATGTTTTAATATTATAAGGCTTTTTATGACAGTGAGACACATCTATTTCTGGCAACACATGTTTAATTCAAAAAGGATTATGGGCATTGAAGAACCTCCATATGGAGTTTGCTTTTACTATGGCAAAGCTAGCCATATGGGCAGGAAATTGCCCTTGCCTTGACAATATACTCTCCAAACTACACAAGTTGGACACAAAAAAAGACAACTGCTGAACTTTGCCAAGACAAGGTAAGACAGTCCTTCAAGATTTCTGCTTCACAGAAAAGTCTGTCAGAGATTCTAGGCCTGGAGGCCTAAGGTGGATTCCAAAACATTGCAGAGGAACCTTGGAGTAACTGTCCTGGTAACTAGATGTCTCTGTCATTTCTTAGTTTTATAAGTTGCTTGTTCTGCATTTCACATTTACTCAGGTAATATTATATCCTTCTTAGGTCTTGGATAGAGTTGAGGACTAGATAGTTACAGTTACAGTTTTTCTTGTTACCAAATTCAAAAGAGGTATAAAATGTATGAGGTTGAGGGACATGAAAGCTTAAACTGTTTATCTAAGAAAATCTAAAAAGATTGTTTTAGATTTAATACAGGTTAAGGTAGAAAGCAAATTAGGGGCAGACCTTTGGACTCACCAAGATAAGATAGATAATGGAGCGTTTTCTCTGAATTTCTCAAATGCAAATAGACTGGACATTGTAAATGTAATTCTTACCTGATAATTGTTCTTATTACATATAATTTTAATGTGTTAGAGTTAAATCCTTTCCTTTTTATCTAGACTCAAAGAGTGAAATGTTGCAGAATATTTGTTTACACTGTGAACATGTTTCTTTGCCAAGGTGCTTTCTGATTAATAAAAAAGCAGAATAGCTAATAGCTAGGCAGGAAAAGGTTAGATGGGACTTTGGGGGCCAGAGAGGACTCTGGGAAAAGGTGGAACCACCAGCCAGACACGGGGAAGAAGCAGGAAGTGTAAGATAGAAGAGAGGTAATGCCATGTGGCAGAACACAGATTAATAGAAATGGGTTGAGACAAGCCTAAGCTAAAGGTCAAGCTTTCATAATTAGTAATATGTTTCTGTGTCATTATTTGGGAGCTGACTGATGGGACAGAGAAAGGCCCGCTGCATTAGTTCTCTTTGGGTATATGGAGTAAAAAGTTGGTTCACTCTGACAAAGTTCTGCCTTGGGGTTGCCTGTGAGCAAACTGCCCATCCCCCATCTCTCCAGACAACGTCATCCTTGCCTACTCTATTCCCATTGAAAACATAATGCTTCAGGGCTCTTCCTGATCTGATAAAATGACTCTCTCTCTCTCTCTCTCTCTCTCTCTCTCTCTCTCTCTCTCTCTCTCTCTCTCTTTCTCTGTGTGGGTGAAGGAATAGGGTGTAGTTTCAGATGTCACCTTGACTTACAGTGGGAATAAAGCCACCATGAATAGTAAATGTTGGGAGTTGAGAATATATGTACTGCACTCTGTCTGCTGAATATCATCAGTGTGCCCAGGATACCTTCAGCTGCTGGTTGGAAGTGTTGAACACAAAGCCTGTGTATATTAAGGTGCTGAGCATCTTCTGTGATTTGTTGACTACTGAACTAAGCAATGGTAAACAGGATGATCATGTATTTTCATACCTCTGAAGAGTCAAAAAACCCTGAATCAAATCATTGTATGTCTAAGATTGTCTACCATTTTGTGAGAATGGATGCTGGGTCGAATACCCAGAGTTGCCATGACAAAATTCCACAGAAATTGTTTTCACAGTTTTAAGGGTTGGGAATCCAAGAGCAAGGTGTTTTTTGATCCAGCTCCTTACATCAGAATAGCTGTATAATGATGAGATGACACTGTCTCAACATACTCTTGCAACACTGAGTACTACACTGAGTATTTTCTCTTTGAAATCGTTGGATTGCTGCAGATCAATATATTAACTAAATGTCTGAGGCCTTTTGACATTATATGGACACAACTAGTCCCTTTATCTTGTGCCTTTTCCTCTCTTCTTCACTAGGAATGGCTAACTCCAGACCTCTGACTAGTATTTTTTTCTCTTCATTTCTATTTGGTTATGTGTGAGGTATTCATGCAGAAAACAGCCTTTCTCTAGTTGACACACTGAGACTTTCACTTTTGTGGTGTATCCTAATACTACAGGGATATCTGAGGGAGTTTCCCTGCCCCCCTCTACCACAATGTTTACAATTATCTGTGATGTATCTTCAGCTTATGGTGGATGGAGAAAGCAATGAGAGAGGAAAGCATTGCTTGGGAAGGAGAAGCAGGATTACGGGTTGGCAGCATCTGGTGGGAGTTGGTCCATGCTTCTGGCTTTGACATTGTGTCTCATAGAAGCTCAGAGCAAAAGAACCTCTTGACGCTAGTCAGCCCACCTGATGATGACTAAGAACACAGCCTTAGCCTTTTAGCATGTGATCAACCCCAAAGCTGTGGCAGTCAGAGTCCATTTGTCTGGTGCCGAGTAAATATTAATGCCTGTCACTTTCTTACTACAATATCTGCCTTTTCATGATCATTTTATTTCTTATGCATATAAGCACAAGGAAATAAAATCTTATATAGTCCCATCAACCAGAAATAAGCAGAGATAACCTATTCTGAATAATTTTCTCTGCAAATGTTATCTTATGAAATTTGATTTTAATACAGCATCTAATGTAGCATTCTATGCCATTATACTCTTCTATAATATGACTCTGACAAGCTAACTAAATTCTATTTTGTATAGATGAACTGCACTGTAGCCTATCCTGCCAGATTCTTTTTGTCTGACATTTAGGATTATGTCCAGCTTTTTCTGTATTACAGAGAGGGCCATAATAAGCATCCTTCTACAAAGATGTCTGTAATAATTTCCCTAGACTCAGTTATAGAATTGGAGCTCCTGGTCCCGTATTGTTGTGTTTGCAGTACTGGATTCTCACATCCCAGCTAGCCACCAGAAAAATGTGAGTATCTGTATTCAAATCCATGGATTGTGAGGGCTTCTATTCTATTGTTCATCTTCAGACCACAGCTTGAGCTTTAGGACCAGACTTTCCCCTGACAGTTCCTGAGCTGCTATGTTTAGGATGTTGAATGTCTTACACATCTACACATTAAAGGCTTAGAATGGTGCTAGTAATAGATGTTGTGGATCTTTCTAGAGAGGGGCCTCCTAAGAGGATATTTGGGGTAGCAGTGTGCCATTGAAAATGACTGTGGCATCTTGGCCTCCTCCTATCTACTCCTGAGTGTGAAGCATGCCCCCATCATGATGAATTGTCTCATCAGAAGTTCAAAGATATGCTCCCCATTGCTGTGAATGAGATGTCCAAAGCCATGAACAAAAATAAACCTTTTCTCATAATAAACTAATTATATCAGATATTTTGTTACAGTTATAGGAAGTTGATGAGGCACTATTCTAAGCATGAAAAAACAGTCGTGAACGAAAGAGACAAACCTCTTGTTCTGTGAAGCTAACAAAAGATATGTTAGATGCTTATTATAAAGGAAAACAGGGTGAAGCAGGAAGACAGGGTACTTTGGGGTGATACTTAAGTTATCACTGAGGCAAGGACATAGATTTGTGTAAAGACCTAAGAAGGTATAAAAGAAGACCTGAGCATCCCTAGTGGTAAGCTTTCTTCCAGTGGGAAGGGCCAATACAAATGTTTTGAAATGGAAGTACTCTTGGTCTGTTCAGGAAGCAGTCAGAGATTGGCAAGGCTGGAATGGGATGGGAAGTAGGAAGTGTGAGGTAAGTAGGTTGAGAAGGGAATTTAACACCTCTGTAAACACTGTGGGAGTCACTGTACTGGAGAAGGCTTTTTAGCTGAGGAGAGACATCATCTCATTTGCGGATGAAAGGATTACTCAGGCTCCTGGGCCAACAATGGACTGAAGGGAGAGAGGGTGGATGTGGCCAGTGAGCTATGGGAAGGCTGCTACAATATATTTATGTGCCGTTTCCTAATGGGTAGGAGTTCTGCTATGTGAGTAAATGTCACAGAATATACTCTTTCAAATAAGGTTAGCTGCAACGCTGCATGACATGATCTTGTGGGACACACCATATGTAAGGCCTGTATTGACACAAACCATTGTTACATTTTGTGTATGCTCTCATTTAGACAGTTAGGAATGGTAATACAGAGCAGTGTGTTACAGTGCAGTTGATAGAAAATGAACCCAAGGCAAGTGCAGGGAAAGTTTAAACTTCATTACAAAAAAAAGTTCCTGGTTGAGTAGTTTGGGAGGATGGTTTTCCCATGCACTGAAGTGGGGAACAGAGGACGAATCCAAGCTTAGAGGAACATCAAGGGGTCAGATAGTCATGGCACCCAAGGGACTCAGACACATATGTAGAGTTGTTTGGGGAATTTTGCATACATGGATCTGAAGTTCAGGGAGGAAGCCAGCCTGGGGATCGTTGTTACATACACACACACACACACACACACACACACACACACACACACACACACCATACACACACATCTATTTACCCCAGATAGAGAATCTACAACAGACCAAAGTATAGATACCACCAAAGTCATAGTTTGTGAATCATGAGTTTTATTGGGGTTACTTTTAGGTATATGGGTGAAGGGTTACTTATAGGAGCAAAAATGACTCAGACAGTTGTATCACCAAAGCCCAACCCAGCATAGGTAACAACAACTCACCAAAGCTGGGAACCTATAGCATATTTCATAGTCTGCAGGCAGCTCAAAGGGTTGTTTCTTCCAGCTGCCTTGGTTGGTCTAAATCTCTTCCAAGCAGCTTGACTGGTTTCTGCTTCTTCCAGGTAGCTGGTTTGGTCTCAAAGTCTTCTTTACATCTTGGCTTGTTTACTCTGGGAGGGAAAGGCCAAGAATCTGTTAGGTTTTAGGAACTTCCTGAAGCTGCTGCTATTTACCATCCTTCTGAAGGAACTTTCCTGTGGGATGGAATTTTTCAGTATCTGAGAAAACTGTTAACAGGTGTAGATGAGATTCAAGGAGAATTGTCCAGTGTGGTAAGCTGTTTCTGGATGTGAATAATCAAAAGAGGAAGAAAACTGGAGATGCTAAGGATGCATTTCCAGAGTATAACAGTAGGCAAGAAGGAATGGGGTCTAGAACAGCATTGAGTTTAGATGGGAATGCAAGTGACTCATTGAGCATCAAAGGAAGAAATGCAGAGTGGGCATGCACACACAGTAGGTGGCTGTATATGACAACAGGTCTTTGGGCACAGAGCTCTGTGTCAGTGTGAGGGACTGAGTTGCAGCTGAGATGAAGGGTGATGGTGATCAGGACACAGAGTGTTGCTACACAGGGAGAGAATGTAGATTCCAGGTTATCTCTGCACATAAGTTATCTCTGCACAAGTTGCCAGTAGATCTACAGTAGAGGTGAGGGAGAGGGAAGGATCAAGATCGATCCTGTTTTGAAAAGCACAGAAAAGGGGATACTTAACAGCATCACATAGGTACTTACCATAAAGGAGGTATTTTAATAGCATCACTCATAATGAAATGAAGACCTAAGCTTTTATATTTTGGTTAAAAATTAAAGTACATTATAACATTTTTTTTTTTTAAATCTAAACATCCACTCTGAGTATTCTGCAATCTTTGACTTAGCATGCTATGGCTGATAAGTAGCACAAATGATTTTGAGATGTTGCCAATTTGTGTGTGAAGTATACCTTCATATTGTAGTAGAAGCAGCAGAGGCCCAGAAAGGTGGATGGGGCTAATTACAAATGTCAGGGGAGGGTAGATAAGATGAAAATTCTTTCATTCATTCACAGTAGTTTAAGTCTTAGATTGTTGAACATTAACTGCATTCTTCTTTTGCTTTATAATGACTAGAACAGCCGCATGCAATTAGATAAGTAAACACATTTAGCAATTATTCTACATAGCACACTAATGGCTATTGATTTCAAGACCTCTTCTAAATATGTATAAAGCATCGTCTTAGTGATGACAGGCTCTTATGTGAGAGTTAGGGGTGTCCAGTTCTCCTGAGAAAGTTGAGTAGTTCAATGTTCTATACCTCTGCTTTTAGTAAAGTAAATAAATAAATAAAATAAAAAGTAAACATTCCCTTTGAAACCTTTATGTATGTACTAGGGAAATGACTCAGTGAAGTTCTTGTTCTGAAAGCAAGAGGATCTGAGTTAGGGTCCCAGAAACCACAAAAAAGGAGCAAGCTGGTGGTGTGCGCTTGTAACACCAGCACCAGGAAGATGAGGAAGTGCTCAGACTAGATGACCAGCCAGTCTAGGTCACAGTGAGCTCCAGGCTAATGAGAAGACTCTGACTCTCAAGTTAAGCTGGATGGCATTTCTGAGAAATGACACTCAGGGATGACCTCTGGCATCCACATGCATTGCACATACACACACATATACACACACATGCATATATATATACACATACATACACATATTCACACATACATTATATGCACATACACATGGACACATACATGCATACTCATACATATCTACATACACATGCATATATATATACATACACAGACAAATATATTACAGTTTATGAAAGCTTCACATAGAATTCTAATGCTTTGGTTTAAAACTTTCACATAGAATTCTAATGCTTTGGTTTAAAACTTACTTTGGTATTTTATACCGAATTTTATTACATTTCTAAAAAGAAAATGTGAATTGTCCTGGATCACTTTTATACCTAGAGTGTGGCAATCTTCCCTAAGAAGAAAATGGTAGAAAGTACTGGAGATAGTTCGTATTTTTAATTCATTGCCTTCAAATTGTAGCTTAGCTGGTAGCTTGAAAATACATTACTAGCTACTTTCTAAATGTCCAGATTGTTTCTAGGAAGGCTTTATCCTTTCCATTTGAGTATTAGTCCTTTGAGGGCAGGAAAAATTCTCTGCCTCTGAGGTGTTCCATTCAGTGCCTGTGGTATGCACAGTGCCTGGCAGAGGAATGAAGGATAGTTTGTATCCTTACACTTGCATTTCTTTTCATTTACCAAGTGCATTTGGAAGTCATGTTTTCCTTGGTGTAGAAGCATGGGTGTGCCCAACAACACTGTTAGGAACTCAGTCACCCACCTCTGATAGTTCACTATCTAATTAATTAATCATTTGGTAATTAAAATGACCTCCTTTTGGCTGATATCGGATCCCAAGAAAGGCTCAAAAGAAACCTGACACATTAAATTGTGTCCTGTTCCATTGCGACAACTCTACCATTTACCACATGATGTCATATCCATTGTGGGGAAATTGAACAAGACAGGAACATTTTAGAAAAAGCTCTGCATAGTAGACTAATATAAAGCCATTGATTATTTACTCTTTCAAAATGAAAATTATTAGGCTAAGCTGGCAACGTGAGCCTTTGAGACACCAGCAAATCTCTATGATCATCTGTCCTGCAAGTGAATTTCTGCTTCTGGAGTTGGATCTTTGACCAGTTTCCCTGAGACTTGGTTAGACCACTCTGTACAACATATTGTGTGCTTTAGAGACCTGTCACAAACCTGGATTTCTATACTGTGTTCAGCATTAGTTTGACAGTGGAAGAAAACTAGAACACAGAATGTTTAACTGACTTCAGTTAACGGGAGTAGAAATGCAGTAGAAATCTACAAAAAGCCCATGTCTTAAAGTCTTCCCTAGGTCCACAGCAGCCTCTGCTCATGCAGCATTATTGTGTTTGTGTTTTAGAAATGTTTTTGCTTCTAAGATGATAAGCTGATTTCCATACTGTTACAGTGCTGTGGAGCACAGCAAATCTGTAGGAACACAATTCATTTTAAACTTTCTATGTTCACCATTTTAGAACAGAATATGCATGTCTCTTGGTGGATGATTCCATTATGAGGTAGTGTGGAGTTTAGGGAGAGTGCTCACTGTCACAGTGGCCCATGGTTGACATGTTCGATCTCAAATAGGCTACAGGTGACATGGGTGTCTTCTCAAAGGAGATATTGGCTTTCTGTATATAATTAATAACAAGAAAACTGTATCCTGACTTTAAGGTCTGCAGTAGCATCCTGGAACAAAAAGGACCATAAATTAACATCAATTATGTATTAAAACTCCAATTAACCTGGCTGACACTGATATACTTTAACAAGGCACATTTAGATAAAAGAAAAACTCTCTAATTACTTGGAACAGGACCTTCTGACCCATTCTGCTCTTTCATCCCAAGTCCAACCTTATGAAGAATGAAATGAGGGGGAGGAAGTTTCACACAAGGTGACAATACCACATCAGAAGGTGTCCCCCAAATACCCTTTCACTATTAGAAAATTTCCACAAGAAACATTTTACTGCACCTGGATTCCTAAGAACAAATGCAGCCATTGAAGGTCGCTTTAAAATATTCTTTGAGAATTTTCCTTTGCAACCTACTCATCATCCATACTATGAGGATACAAAGGGCATTTCTCCTCTCAGTCCTCCACTCAACTTGGCCCCTCTTTAGGAAAATCTCCTAGGAAACCAGTTCAGGGGTCCAATTCTCTTTGTACTGCTCTCTGTCCCTGCCCCCTAGGTCTTTTTACTGCCCCCTATTTTCCATTTGATTTGGGAAGCAGTCAGCTCTCCATTCTCCATCTGGTCTCCAAGTAGCTTTCTGGATTTTGTTCATCTCTACATTCTGTCCACTGTCTGGGCATCTCTCCTAATTCTCTAGATCCTCACATTCCTTATAGTGTGGCTTGATCACCTAGCTCTGGCCACATCTAAATATGCATCTGCCTGTCTCTTTTAGGTTCTACACTGCATGCCTCAAAGCATCTCTCCATCTGAAGATATAGAAATGCAGATAATAATGTTCACAGAATGGACAAAAAGAAAAGACAGTGGCATGTGCAACCAGAATGGGAAGTAAGACAAGTCCTAAAAGCTGAGACGACAAAGCAGGAGAAACCAAATAACTAATGTGATTTCCCATTGTCCCGTGTGTGGTACAGCCCTATTGTAATCGTCTGTGAGACACTGGCTCTTTTATTTGATCAAGACAGGGTCTTATATAGCCAAGGCTGGTCTTGAACTTGCTGAACATAATCTTGAGTTTTTGATCCACCTAGGTTCACTCACAGTGTCCTGGAATTACAGGCAGATGCTACCATGTCTGGTGTTTGTGGCACTGGGGATTTATCTATCCCTGGGCTTTGTGTTTATAAGACAAACACCGAGCTATATTCCCAGCCTCTGATTGTTTTTTACATCTCTCCTAAGTCTGTTCTCTCTATTTCATCCTGTGGGTGGTGGCGCCACTCATATTATTTATATTACTTACCCTGTGTTCAGCCCGGCTTTTCTGATCATCTTCTTCCAATGCACACAAGAAACTGTATAAGGAATAAATACTTTCTTCAAGCTCTTCTCTGCCTACATCCCAAATGAGACCAACTTTTTATAGATACAAATGAACTCAGCTTTTAGCCAAATACGAAATTAAAAAAATCAAGAAATGCATCTAAATAAAGCAGAACTTCTACTTATACATTTGAATAAATATATCCAAGTTCTTTCAGGGCCATAGATATATGTGAATAGATGCTTAGATCTATCTAAGGACTAAGTATGTAGAACAGATGGTTATGAATAGAGATGAAAGTATATATACAGAATTTAAAATGATGTCAACATGGGGGAGGTCAATGAAGATATCACTGAGTCTCACTTTTTTTTTTTTTTTTTTTTTTTTTGGTTGGAGGAGAGTGACCACTGGGAGCACAGGGGGCAGATGTTGTCAGCATAGCTGGAGCTGGGATCTAGGGTAAGTGGTTTGAGTTGAGCCTGTGAGGGAAAGCATCTGCTCTGAGTTGGGTGAGGTAGTTCCTCTATGGCCAGGTAAAGCATCCCCAGGAACTTTCTTTGAAAGTTGACTTTCTGCCCTTAATCCATTTTAGATTGTGTGCTCAGACCCAAGGCTTGGAATCGTTTTCTTGTCCCCGATTTTGTGTTTTTCTGACCTAGATTTGATAACTCAACTGTTTCCCTTTCTATGACCTGACTTAATACTGCCCTCATCTACTTCACTGGAAGCCTCAGTTCAAGGATAAGCAGGGAAGTCCTTCAAGTTTCCAAACAGAAGAACAAGTTCCATAAAGAGCGGCCTTTGCTTTTCCTTTGAAACATGAAAGCCTGAAGACAATGGAGTACGGCGTCTACAGACAGCCGAGACACAATTATTATAATCTGATTTATATGAGAGTGGAAAAAAAATCACAAGCCCGTGAACCATTGCCCCCAAACAACTGATGTAAGCCCCAGTGATCTCTCACCTGAAGGACACCCGTAGCCTTTCTCTGGAGTCTATTTTCCCACAACAGCCACAAGACCCTTTTGAGAACAATTGTCAGATCAGGTTACTTCAGTGCTCCAAACCCCTTAGCAGCTTCCAGTCCCCCTCTGACCTCTGCGGCTTCCCCACAGCAGGGAATGGACTGTACCATTGCAATGCGTGGTTGTGTGGATTTGCCTGGCCACGGGACTGTGCTTAGTTGTCATCTATTATAGAAGCTTCTTTGGTCCACTATATAGAATAATAATCTTGTTGATCACTCTATCTCCCTCACTCTTGGTTTTCCACATATCTTTGTCATTCTCTGCCTTACTGTGCACTTTTTTAAGTTTTACTTTCTGTCATGTTTGGGGAAGGAGCCTCAGGCATATGGACACCCCCTTAGCTGCTTGTTCATAATATCTCTTCTTTCATTCGGATATTGGCACCATAAGGTCAGAAGATTTGTTTGTCTTATCTCCTAGAAAACTTCCTTAGTAAGTGCTCACTACTCATCAAAGGAAGCACAAGGAGCCTTTGGTACCAAACTCATTTTATCCACAGAGCACCAATGCACTATGAAGGGAAGGGGAGTGTCGGGTATAATCAAGAAATTAGGGAGTAGCACCCATAAACATGAATTATATTCTCTAGGAAGACCCTGGTTGATAAAAGTGCAATTTAATTAGATTCTCAAATTTCTTCTCAGCCCAAAGAAATCAGAATTTTCAGAAGAAAGTCCTAGAATGAATATTCCAAACTATAGCACCAAATATTTCCCAAGGCTTCTTGTATTTTGGCCATAAGGCAATTCTGATGACTCTGTGAATCTAATTTTATAAAAAAATCATATGAATATGCTCTAATATCAATAACCACACGGTATTTATGTGTACAAGGTATAATTTTCTATTGATTTAACATTTATTTGTTCAGTGAACATCTATCATCCAATTTATCATACCTATCATGGAAATATTTATCATCTATCACCAATTTGTCATTTATTATCCAATTAATCCCTAGCTATCTGTCAAATAAATATCATCCATGTATTATCTGCCTACTATATGTATATATATAAAATCTTCCCACACATATCCATATGTGTGTTATCTATCATTTAATTCTCTATTATCTATCTATCTATCTATCTGTCATCTATATTTTAATTAGAGTTTAAGAGAGGTTTGCATACTGTCCTATATGAGAATCCTTGAAATAAGACAAGTTTTATTATCTCATCCATTCTTTAGATTACTCATTTTCATTATAATTCGATTCCAGTTGGTCCAGTTGTGCTCTCAGTATGAAGCTTATTTCATCCGCAGACACATGCAGCTGGGATGTGCAGACAGAATGCTGTTCTTGTTAAAACGAGCATCTCTATTCATCCCAAAGAAGGGGGAGAGGAAGGATTAGAATCTCACTGGTAATGCTCATATAAAACATACTCAGAGTCTGTGCCTGGCATTTAGTGGAAAAGCAATTCTTCCTTTCACCAGTGCTTGACAAGAACATCACTATGGTACAGTTTGGTATCATAATTGGTTTTGTATTGAATGCACATATTGGGGAAACAGTTAATTAGGCTCACAGTATTTCAAGACATTGCTAAAATGGTTAAAAGTTGTTAATATAAAATATAGTTTGATAATTAAAGCAAACAGTGATTTGGAAAATTCAATTATGATAAATTCATTCTTGAATACAAGATAAGTCAAGTCCTATTGAGTAAAATAAGATCCTTGAAAACTGCATGGCTATAATCTTTGCAGAGAGACAAAGCATGTCAAAACATGGAATCATTAAAGAGTAATGAAAGCTTGCTCTTGTACAGGCTACCTAATCGCTTTGATTCACACTGTGTCTCTCACCAGTGAAATGGATACAATAACACAAGACTCCTGGGGAGGTTGCAAGATAAAAGGAGGCAACTCCTATCTTTGATAAATGGTATAGGATGCCACTCGAGGAGGATCCACAGAGGCCCAGGGAGCGAGCGATGGCTTAGGGAAGCCTTTGTAGACATACGTGGCAGCAGCTTCCTCTTGGACAAGTATGGAGACCAGTATAATATAAAAGGCGTGGGGGTGGGGAAAGCTTGGTGTTTCTGAGGAATAATAAGGGGACATCTTACTAAAGGTGTGGTTTATGAAAGACAAGACTGACCAGGAAGATGTTCATCTGGAGGGACAAGTGGAAATGAAACATGCCAACACAGAGAAAAAGGCAACACTCCAGGCATTCTACTAAGATAACAGCTTGAAGCAACGTTGTTTCTTTCTAGGTCTGTTCCTGACAAATATTTACCTCTATAATGAAATAAACTGGGATATATGTAAAGTTTGTATGGACTGTCACTATTCAGTATGGGTTTCATGCATAGCACATTTTTGCATGCCTTTACATATTCTTTGAGAGAATGACTTGTAAGGCCACTTACACTTGGCAGCCGTGTTGTAAGTTAAATCCCGTGTTATTGTTGAAACCTTAGGCTGCTCTACATTTCCCTCTTCTAACATTTAACACTGCTATGAGAATAATTCTCAAAAAATATATATTTAGTTTCCTTCCTGGGAAGAGCTGTTAGGATGGCAGCTTAGCCCAAAATGTGTGACTGTATTTAAGATTGTTATATTTGTAAATTGCTATACTGAGCTGTGCCAGTTTATATTTCCATGATTAAAAAAAATGAGAGCATGTATTTCATCCCATTCTTGGCAGAGAAATTAGCACTGAGTGGAGTTGTGGATCATGGGAAATGCAGTTGTAACGGGGGAGGACCTGGGAAAGAGACCGTGAAAGCAAACGACAGGCGGGTGCTATGACCTAAACACCCCGACCCCACATGGAAAGAGAAGGAATTCATCAAAGACATTCTCCCTCTCTTCTGTCCTCTCCTCTTTCTTAAAATTTGTCCTTTACTCCTTATTAAAATATGGATAGTACTGCTATCTTTCTTTCCAAACAATATTGCTTTGCTTTTTATTTTCTTTTCAGAAAGGAATTACTGAATACATGTTATAGCTAGAGTTTAGGTTTAGGGGCTCTTTTCAGTGGAGTAGTGAATGGCTTCATTACAGTGTGCATGCATGTGCGTGCATACATACATAAAAATGGTCATTGTACTTCCCAAAATTAAAAAAATCATAATATTCCTAAGATGTAGACTTTTTCTTTTTCTTTTTTAGAAATGGTCTCATTTTTAACCCAGGTTAGCCTTGACCTCATGTGGTAGCCCAGGCTTACCTTGAATTTCTGAGTAATTGTCCTGTCTCAGTCTCACAGTGCTCGGTGATCTACTTTACCTGGCTTCAGAGCTCTAGAAGGAAAAGAGTTGGAAATAAAGTAGGGAGATGAACTTTCTCTCCTGTGCACTGTATTCCTCTATGCATAGTTGGTTACGTTGGGCTAGTGGTAACTAATTCCCCTAATTTGTGCTTATCTTGAAATGCTTTTATTTCTTTGTCAATTTTATTTACTTACTTAATTTTAGACATTTTTTTAATTGATTCTTTGGGAATTTCACAATATGTACCCCAATCTTATTCATTTCCTAGTCCCTCCATATCTGCCTTTCACCCCTATACTATCCTCCCAAAGGAGAACTTTAAAAAATAAGAATAAAAAAATACAAATAAGAATATTAAGATAAGTAAACAAAACAAACAGGCAAAGCAAACAATGATAAAAACCCCACTTCACTCCCGTCTTTCCCGTCTCTCCATCGCCTCTTCATCTGTCCTGGTGGCACCGGGAGCTACCGTGTGTCACACAGTAGACTCTTTTGTCTACACAGCTTTATTTGCAAATGTTCATTGTGTAGTGTGTTATTGGTCAGGTTCAAGGCCTCTGGCTTCTGGTATAGCATCAATGCCAGACCTTCACAGAATCTCCTCTCAGATATCCTGCTGGTGCTAGAATCATGGAGACCCTGTGGCTAAAATTCCGCAGGACCAGTCCCTTCATGTGCTCTAACAGGTCACAGATGGAGTAGAAGCTGGGAAGTACCAGCTTAAAGGCCTGGGTGTGTGCCTGGGTGGCTGATGAGTTAACCAGTCCAGGCTGCTCAGACCACCCGTCTCAGGTGAGCTGTGGAGCCTGATCTCCCATGTGTCTGTAGTGAGGAGAGTCACTGTCCTATGAGGGTATAACTAGTAGGGGGTGGACAAGGCCAACTGTTGGTTGAGGGGAGGCAGCTCTCCCCTGGCTAGTGAGGGGTGGGCCAACTCAGCATGGCCCTATCACTTCAGCACATGGTTCAATACACGGTTTGCAAGGGCTCCTGTGATAACCTGGGCAAAAAACATCAACACAGACCTCTGCTGCATCAGGACCATGGCCAGCAGTAGCGGTTTGGGTCTGGTTGTCACCTAGGCCCTGGGTGGCAGCATAAGCTTCTCAGATTATAATGAGCCATCAGTAGCATAGTCCCAAGACTCCATCATGGCCCAAAGTGGGGCTTAGACCCTGGACATCTGCACAGCCTTCAGTGGTAGCAGGAGCCATGGACATTGATGCAGAGCCTGGTTGTGGTAAGGCAAAAGACCCAGACATGGTCCTAGGTGGCATTCTGGGCCTGAACAACAATCTGGCCCTAAATGGCACCTTAGGGCACTCAGATTTTTATGGCTCCAGCAGCTGCATGTCCCTCAGACCCCAACATGGTAAAAGCTGGTAACCCCAAACCTGGGCATCCTTGTGGTCTTAGGTGTCAACATAGGCCATGGACATCAACACAGACACTGGCTGCAAAGGGACCCTAACCCAGACATTGTCCCTGACAGCATCCCAAGCCTGGATGTCACCATGGCCCTGGGTAGCAGCACAGGCCTCTCAGATTGAGGTGGCCCCTACAGTAGCATGACCCTCAGGTACCAATGTGACACGTGATGGCTTAGACTCTGGGAGTCCTCAAGGTCTTTGGCGATAAACAGGAGTCATAGACATCAACACAGATCACACCTGTGGCAGGGCCATGGGATCAGACATGACCTTTGGCAGCAGCTCAGGACCAGATGTTACCACGGCACCAATAGCAAGCAGGCCTCCCACATCAGCCTGTTCCTTACTACCCTCCCCTCTATAGATCTCTCCACAGGACATGTACCATTATGCCCCCTCTCTCCTATGCCTCTCATATATTGGCTCATCATAATGGTGCGCAACCACCCTGTACCACAAAGGTACGTGGACACACCCATGGTTTTTCTTCCTCACCCAGGGCAAGTGACCCTGGGCAGGAATGCGGGTGTCCTTTATCTGCTGGGTCCCCCTGTCTGTTTTAAAGGACAGCTTTGTTGGCTGTATCAATCTTGCTTCTAGGTTATTTACTTTCAGGGCTCCTGCTTTTTAATGTATGATCTTTTGTGTGTCTTTGTAGGTGAATTGCTGTTCCTGCCCCCATAACCTTTAATTCTGTTTCTTTGTTTGTATTTTGGAAATTTCAGCTATATCACTGAAAGCCCTCCCTATGGTCTATTTAGGCTTCTAACCACATCTAATGGTTGGATGTTTATTTCTTTCTTTAAATTGATCCATTTTTCTGCTATAATTGTGTCGTATAGATTCTCTACACCTTTGGTTTTTATCTTGGCTCCTTCCTCTATTCTGTAGATTCTTGGATTTGATCTCTTGATCATACACAAGGAGTCTTGACCATTGTGGTGATGATATTTATCATTTTTATTGCTGTTATAGTATTTCATTTTACTCTATGACAGCAATGGCTTTATCCTGACTCCTTTACTGGGCCACATGGATGCTGCTTCAAGCACATCATGTCACTCAGAGCATCACTTTTCTGTTTTATTATGTTCAACATCCTTCATATTTTTCTTTTTAGTGTATCTTCTGTAATTACCCTGGACCTTTGTGTGTTTACCTGAGCGCTCTGCCTTTAAACTGGCAGGATTAACCTACCTTTTTATTTTGTAAGTACTGGAGTGTTTTGATTTGCTTCTTTTGCTTCAATTTTTCTTCTCTGACCTTTAAAGAGGCTACAATTTATCTACCTTAGATATGCAAATGAGGCCCAGATTGTTATTTTGTCTCAAGGGTTTTCAATCAGCTATCAATCAAAATCACCTGAGAGATTGAAAATCATTACTATTCAGGCTGCACCTTTTGAGATTCTGTTTAAAGTCTGAGCTGTGGCCTGTGTAATAGTATGTTTTAAAAGTCCCTTAGGCAATATATTATGGATATCAAGATTTTTCCATTTTTTTCTTCAATGTTACCATAACTAATTCCAACACTGAGAAGTCACTTCCTTATTTTTAACTCCAACAATATTCTGGAATGGATATTCATGCCATCTCTGCTGTGTTCTCTGTGTGAGACAGGCATTATCTGGCCCCCGACTGTCTGACACATCTCTAAAGTCCACAAAGCATCCTTTTCTTGACCATTAGGTGTATTAGAGCTAAGCATTGTTTAGAGATGGCCTTTTGCACTTGAATCCTCTATAGAGTTCAGAGTTTTAGGCAGCCCGAGTTATAGCGCTCTCTCTCTCTCTCTCTCTCTCTCTCTCTCTCTCTCTCTCTCTCTCTCTCTCTCTTGCTGGAGATTGGACCCCTGGCATCTGTCATGCTGAGCACAAACTCTGCCCTCATGTCACAGCTGTGACCCTGGTAATTCTTGCTCATCTCCTCTGCTCCACCAGAACTCTCTCTCTCTCTCTCTCTCTCTCTCTGACTTCTCTTTACCGTGTCTACCAGCTTATTGTTGAAGACACCAGTGATAGCACGATGGAAGTGTCCATTGAAGAAACATAGACTGTGGGAGTCTGGGAGGTAGAGTTATTTGTATAAATGAAAACTGATAGTCAGCAATAATGTCCCTTCATCTGGTAGTTCTCAGACTGTCACCTCAAGCCAGTCACAGCACCCGAATCAGATGAGAGCTTGTTGAAATACAAATTGAAGGATGTGTTCCTAAGTTTTGCTAAACCAGAAATTTAGAGTGAGGCAGGGCTCAGAAACCTAAATTTACCAAATGGTATTGATGCTCAAATATGAAAACCACTCTATAGTCTGAGATCCCACGGTCCATTTTCATCAGGAAAATAGAACATTCCCTTTGATAACTGGCTAAGCAATGATAAGGTCAAGAGTGGCATAGCCACGTCATCCCTGCAAAACTCAGGGGTCAACTTTAAAGACAGGAGAGAGAATGTGAGAGCCAGAGGTTAGAAGGACTCGGTAAAACAGTGTGTGGATGACAGGACCGCTGCATTCATGAACATGAGGTGAATGTGTTTGCATGCTCAGATCTGATGGAGAGGAAGCCAGTTATGTTTCCATATTAGATGAGGATAAGGGCACATGAGCACTACTTTCAGGGTTAGCTAACAGACTGTAGATGTCCTCTGGTATGGGGAGAGTCAGCTTTCTGAGGAGGGTGCATGGTCCCTGGTAAGAAAACCATACTCCTGTGGACAGTCCCACACCTAGCAGTATGTGAACAGCACAAATTGAATTTTGTTGGTTATAAAAATAAAAAGGGGAGGGTTGGGAAGAAGTAAGGAAACGATAATGGATCTGGGGTGTTAGAAGAAGGGATGGGGTACAAATATGTTCAGAGTACCTTGATACATGCATATAATTCTCAAAAAATTGATTAAAATACTACATTAAAAATGAATGGTCTAATCCAGTCTCAAGCCAGGGAGGGATTAATGACTCAGTGTACAGCACCTTCTTACCTATAGGGGATGTTTCCAAATCTCCCAGTGGATACCCAAAAATACAGACAGAACCAAACCACAAGTATGCTATAACTTTTTTCATATACCATGATAAAATTTTAGCTTTGTTTCTTAGAAAGCACTTAGTGAATTCTTTTTCACACATAGTAACTGTTGGCATCATTACTCTTGTGGTCTGAGACATTATTAAGGAACATAAAGGTTGCTTAAACACAAATACAGGGATAGCATAGCAGAAGATCTAACGAGATACCTGATGATCATAGAACAAACCATGTACACAGATACACTGGACAGAGGGAAGGCTCATGCCTCGGTAGACAGTCAGGTGGAGCAAAATTTCTTCATGGCGCTCAGAAGTGCATCAACTTAAAAACTTGCTGTTTACTACTGGAATTTTCCATTTAATTGTTTGGACCAAGGCTGATCGCAGGTAACTCACCTTGGAAAGTGAAACCTCAGACTAGGGGGATTATTGTTCTAAAGTCGGAGGTTGGTATGCTAATTTACTCTACTCATTATAACATGCAGGCTAATCTTCATATTATGATGCTTTTCTTGAAATTGAAATTTAGCTCATGATTCAAGCCAAACGGGAGTGTTGAAGCCAGAACTTTGAGTAAATGGCCTAAATGGCTGGTGGATTTGTTCCAAATTATTCGCATCCAAACCTCCTGCATAGGAACTGCTACTCAGCTCTTCTAAAGTGAGACAAAGAGCCAGTTCTTTTGTTTCTTTCTCTGCCGACTGTAATTTCTGAGGCAGAAGTAACAAAATTCTCCTAGTTGTCTTTAAATTATGCTGATCGAGTGTGTGCCCCATGGACAGTGGAGTCTGACTGCTGTGGTTTAACTTGTGAAGGTGTGTAGTTATCTTCCTTTCAAAAAAATCTTCCGAAGAAAAATAAAATTTGAACTGGAAAAAATAATTTGGTAGCTGTTCCTTTTATCTGTTTGAATTGACAAAACATTGGCTTTCTGCGATGTTCTGTGTTTTCTCAGACCCCTTTCTTTGACTGAAGTGTGTTCCCTTCTGCTTTCCTAGGGGTTCCTCCCATGCAACACCCCTAGCAGAAGACCAAGGGGGGAGAAAACATACCTGAAGTTTCTAAACGAAATCTATTTCTATGTGTGAAATAGCTCCTTATTAGGTGTAAGGAAAAATAAATCCTGGGGCACATATAGATGCTGCTGACCTCACATTGGGAGGTTTCTTGGATTTACAATGTCCTTCTACTTCAGACATGGCAATACTGGCAGTCGGACATTTCTAGGTGCACAGAACGTCTGGCTGTATATCTGCATATTCTATTTCCTTTCTCCCCAGTGAGTGTGTGTGTGTGTGTGTGTGTGTGTGTGTGTGTGTGTGTGTGTTTGTAGAATCAAAACAGAAGATTGCTGCCTTTGCCCCACAAGTGCCCATAACCAAGTGCACTATGATAAGAGGTGGTCTTAAATTCCAGATGCTTCCGCAAACAAAGTAGAAAGCAAGCAGATGTCCCTCCAGGGCCAGAGCTCACCTGTTGCTACTCGATTGTGCCAGTCTGCCCAAATGACCAGCTGTCTTCCTCTAATCTTGTCTTGCTTGCTGGTAGCCCCAGGCCCTGGGCTGCTAAAGCCAGTCTATCCAAAGCTCTGTCAAACCTGCTCAGTCTCACTCCTGTGCACTCTCTCCCATTGGTTTGCTGTTTGCTGTCCCTTGCCCTCAGTCAACCCGTCACTTTTACAGCTACGCAGGGTCTTCTGGAATGCTGAGCACTGTTGTGATATCAGCTCAAATATGCTTGTTGTTGCCATTCAAGTTGTTCAGCCTCAAAGCTGTTAGCACAAACAAGACCCATTGCCATTTCCCCTTCCTACTATTTGTCAGTATGACTGGAACTGGTGGGAATTTAGGTTCTGATTTATTTGTTTCAGATTATCCCTAGGCACTCAGTCCTAATGAGATTTATTCATCACCCCAAACTCCAGGCTCAGGGATTTACATGAAATAGAGGCAGAAAGATTGGAAGAGCCACAGTTAGTGGATAACTCTAAGGAAGTAGTGTCTTCCAGACACTACAGGACTGATGATGCTCATATGATATCACAGAGACTGGCAACATGCACTGTGTTCAAGACAAAGTCTTAGCACTGAACATTCTCACCCCTAACCAGGAACTGTCTGCAATTGATAGCCCCTGGCAAAGGAAAAATTAGTTTGATGTAATAGAGTGTCTCAGAGTTTACCAACTATTTTCCAGGGCAGGCCCCATGTTCACAAGTAGTTAGCCAACACAAAACTCCATAGTATTTGTTTAAATACTTTTTTTTGGTCTGTTTTGATTTTCACTTTTGTGTTTTCTTTCTTTTTCCTTTTTTTTTTTTTTCTGAGGTAGGGAAACAGAGTTGAGTGGGTTGTGAGTAAAGGGGGATATCTCAAAGAAGTTAAAAGGGGAGTAAATCATATGGAAAAATTTTAATTTAAAAGTTACTTAAATTGGTTTTATTGTTAAATGTATTTCTCTCTCTGGTGATTGTGGTTGATAATTTTTCTGGGTGTGGTAGTCTGGATTGGCATCTGTAGTCTTTCTGAACTTGTAAACTTCTGTACAGGCCCTGCCTGCTTTCAGAGCCTCCAAAGAAAATCGGGTCTCCATCGAATGTGCCTGCCCTTCTGTGTGACTTGGTCCTTCTCTCTTACAGCTTTCAATTCCCTTTCTTTGTTCTGTCCCCTTATTGTTTTATTAGTTGTTGTAGGAAAATTTTTTTTTTCTGGTCCTGTCTATTTAGTGTTTTATTTGTTTCTTGCACTTGAATAGGCATTTTTTCCTTTAGATTGGGGAAGTTTTCTTCTATTATTTTGCAAAAAGTAATTTTTGTGCCCTTGACCGTTTCCTTCCCCTATAACGATTATCCATAGGTGTAGTCTTTTTTACAGTCTTCCTGATAGTAACGACATATTGTGCCTGGGTTTTTTAGATTTAACATTTTCTTTGACTGTAGGCGGATTGTATTCTCTTCCATTGTAAATAATTGTCCCACCTACTGGTTTAAGAAAAAATGCTGACTGGCCAAAAGCAGACAGGAAGTGTGGGTGGGGCTACCAGACTAAGAAAACTTCTGGAACATCTCAGAGCAGAGCAGAGACATCACAGGAATGCGACAGAGACACAATGAAGAGACAGCAGCAGATGCAGAGGAAAGAATCAGACTGCGTGTGTTTCTGCCGGACTCACTGCCCATCAAACCTCTGGTTTAGACTGGAAAGTCCAGGCCAGAAACCTCAAACAGCATTTTACTGAGCTACTCATTTCCTACTTTGTCTTCAAGACCTTAATTTCTTCCTTTTATGTTTCAATCTGATAGGCAGGCTGCCGACTGAGGTTTAGTTTGATCTCCTATGATTTACATTACCAGTTTTATTTCATTTTGGGTTTTCTTTAGTGATTCTATTTCTTTGTTAAATTCCACTTTCATATCTTGAATTGTTTTTATTGTTTCATTAAACCATTTGTATTTTTATTTATTCATATAAATTAAGGCCCTTGAACATATTTTTGTTTTGTGCTTTAGCTAAATTGCTTTTCTTAGGACCTATTGTATTTGGGTTGCTGGCTTCTGGGCAAGGCTTATTGTCTTTTTTGTTGATATTGGTGTTTTGTGCTGATATCTAGGTACTTGGAGTTATGATATTTGAATTGTTTTCTGATGTAGATACCTGGTCTCATTTTTGTTTCATGGATGCTTGGTTCTTTGGTTTCTCTTGCCCACACTGAGTCCTAGCCAAGTGTGGTGGCTATAAAGTCCCTGGTAGTGAGTATTTCTGATGGTCAGTAGGTGTCACAAAGAAATGATGATGGGCTTCAAAGAAAGGCCAAAAGAGGCTATGTGAAAGAACTAGGGGACCCTAGGTCTCCATGAGGAGGCTGCAGTCTTAGCAGATGAGGGTGAGCTTGGAAGGGAGCACTTGTGGGCAGACCTCAGCAGGACTAATAGTCAGTATGGAGAGAGGCTTATGGAGTCAGAGAAAGATAGTAAAGGTCACCTACCCCTGTCCCATCATTCTGTGGCCACTGAGGGTCTCTGACAGAAAGTGGTTTTGAGGGTCAGGAGGAATGGAAATGGTATAGAAAAAAATCTGAAAGAGGAAATGGGTAAGAACTTGGAGGACCCCGGTTCTGCTTCAAGAAGTTGAGTGACTGAAAATATTTCTATTAGTTGCTTCCATGTATCGCCAGCTGTGGTAATATAAAGCTTCCTTGTGTAACCCATTGGCTTATTTACTTCAACATGAGACTTTAATCATTGTATTCTTTTTTAAAAAAATCAGAGTCTTGATGAAGTAGCATCATCACATTTCTAGGTCTATATAGAGAAATAGAATGAACCAAAGAAACTTCAGAAGAATAATTATTGTTGGCCCTGTGCATTGTTAAATGGTCTGTATATTATCTGGATAGCTATTTTCCAGTGTATATTTAGCATAGGATATATTTTACACATGACAAGGATACTCGAACTATATTAGACTGTTTAACTCAATCTCTTAAAAATTATTTTCTCATCAAAAAAATCTGTAAACATTTGCAATGTCCATGAGAGTTTATTTTTTATTAGAAAAGGTATTAGTGGCTATCAGAAAGTAAAGCTAAGTATCCCAGTCTGTGTCCACATGACAGACTCACAATTTTCTAACTTGTGAATCTGCAGCAATTCATGGCAGACAGAATAAATGTCAAAAACCATTTCTAGATGTATACAGTGTCATGGCACCCAGTCAAACACGTGCTTTGTAAACACGCCAGCATCAAGGGCTGGCGAGATGGCTCAGCAGGTAACCTGCCTGTCATACAGGCCTGATGAGTTGGGAGCCACATTAGGTGGAAGGAGAGAAGTGACGGCTCCCAAAGTTGTCTTCTGACCTCCACCTGCATGGCATGTGCACGTGCGTGTACACACACACATGCACACACATACACACACATACACACACACATACACACACACA